>QLOS01002266.1:812-13710 GCA_003313725.1 Russula sp. MG48 | reverse complement strand
AAGTTGGAAAGTTTTTTGTAGGTTTGCTGATGGGTCCCTCAAGCCATCCTACTTATATACAGTCCAAGAACACACATTAGTACTAGTGCCAATGTCCACCACTGGTAGCTAGTAGTGAGCGTAATCGTTATACTGATACTATGTCGCCCACCTCCTCTGTCAGGAGGCGACCGAAATGAGGTCACAAGGCTACGGTAAGCGTAAGCGAGAAGGAGCGCCTGTCACGTGGACGTCACTGGCAGTCATGTGATATGGTCGCCTGGCTCTGACCGTACTGGAAACGCCAACTTTGTTCAATTGGCGGAGATCTTGCTGCAAAATAGGATCAGTTGTAAGTAGTACGAGTTGATTCGAAGTACATCCTTCACGGCAAATATCATTCTGTATCCTCGCCGCGTTTGTTCCCTCCTCTGCGTTATCGTAATTCCGGTTCCCATGGTTGTCATTTTTACCTGTCAAATCTTATACGTCCTATCAAGCGTCATTTCACCCCGTTCCTGACCCTGCAAGGAGCAGAGACTCTCGATGTGGCTGCCACATTCGAATCCAAGGTCGCGTTGGCCTGTTGGGCGAAGGTGGGCAAGGTGGGCCCGGCGACTCGGAGCAAGTTGAATTGGGGCTCTTTTGGAGGCCCCTCCTGTTGTCGTGGATTGCGCTCATAGAAACTGCCCTATGGCTCGGTATCGCTTCTTTCACCGCCATTCAGGACCAAAGAGACTCAGTGTTTGTCGCGAGTCCATTCGTGTTCGCATTGACCTGGCTATTCGCAACCGTTTCTCCCATTGTCCGACCAACGCCCGCTGGCACACCGTGCCCAAAAAGGAGAAAAATGGACGACAAAGAGACCTTGCTTTGCAGCAAGGTGATGTGAACCCGACTGCAGAGCAGAATTTTATCAATCTTTTCCAAACCAGAAGATTCTCGATTCGCGGTGTATAGAGGCCGTCGAGAATCAGAAGGAAAGTGACGTCGGGAGGAAGGCGTTAGCAGACGGAACTAAAGGTAAATATATCCACTTCCGCTCTACAACGCGTGTTCCCATTCTATATTGCATCACACGTATGTATGGTGTAGCTACCGCACAAATATATATGCTTCGGCAATTCAGCGTGAATGCTAGACGGAAAGGGACGCCTGATAACCCCCCCCCTCTTCTTGGTGCAGCTGCTTTCTAGTTCGTTTCGACCGCGTCAGGGAGTTGCTTGAAAATTTCTTCAACTTCCCATGCCCCTGCCCAATACTTGACTTGGCACTTGAGGCCTCTCCTTTCGCCTTCCTGCGCGATACGATGCTCCAATGTTCTGTATCTGCGACAAAGCACCATATCCTGGCTGAGAAAACAATCCTGTCAGGATTCCTTCTTACCACTACATTCATGGTGTGACGATACCTTCTGAGTCTCAGTGTGGGACAGAAATCAACCGAGCCGTCCCCAACGTAGATGATGCGATCATAGTTCGCACCGTGGCGTTCGACGAACGCGTCGAGCTCGTTACCTGCGGAGATGCTTGCGCGTGAGTGCCACACATGGCGAGTCGAACGATCCGCAAGACCGGCGAAAGTCACCTTTGCAGATGTTCGGCTTGCAACCGACCGGACAGTTATGTTGCGGTCCGCTGGGATCGACGTGCCGTCTGACCTTGAGCAACCCGGACGGGTCCCACTCGGCCGGGTTGGCCACTATTTCTGTGAAGAGATCCTGGAGTCCTTTCGACTTGTGGTGGGAAGGGCCAGTTGTTAACTAAGCTACTCGTCAAATCACACGGCGGCGGCGGACCGCACATACCTCAAGGATAGTCGAGATATTGACGGAGTTGCCGCCGGAGAGGCAGAGAAAGGTTGTCTGCGGATTTGCTGCGGCCTTTAGCGTCTTGACGCCGCGGATCATCGCAGGGTGCTGACTGAGGGATTAGTGTGCTGCACAGGGTGAACCTAGGCCTGAGTGAACCCACAAAGGGCACGGTTCGGAGAGCCCCCTCGATGTCTTCTCTAGTGAAACCTCGCTCATGCAATTCTTGCAGGGCAGGGGCACTGCCAGTGGATAGATATTAGTCAGAAAAAGAGTGCGTCCGTCATGTCAGAATAAACAGTATGATTACAGAAGGTCAGACCACTCAGATCCGGCGCTCGTGCTCTCCAGCTTTCGACGTATGTCTGGTGCCAACACTTCGAAGACCCAACTATCAGAGCCCTGATCTACCATTGACCTGCGAGTTATTGCGGGCCAGGGTCATTTCGGGGTCAGTGATTGTGGAAATACAGTAGAGGATTATCGCATAGGCTCACCAATCAAAGTCAAAAACAATAAGCTGTCGTTCAACTTCTACTTGCTTGGACATGTTGGATAGACGCGTTAGTGTTACGGTCCCTCAAGCCATCCTACTTATACACAGTCCAAGACGCACATTAGTACCAGTGCCAATGTCCACCACTAGTAGCTAGTAGTAAGCGTAATCGTAATACTGATACGCCCACTTCCTCTGTCAGGAGGCCACCGAATGAGGTCACATGGCTACGGTAAGAAGGAGCGCTTGTCACGTGGACGTCATTGGCAGTCATGTGATATGGGCGCCTGACTTTGATCCTATGGTAACCCGACTACAGAACAGAATTTGATTATTCCAGGTATCAATCTTTTCCGAACTGCAGAATATTCTCGATTCGCAGTGTATAGAGGTCGTCGAGAATCAGGAGAACGACGTCGGTAGGAAGGCGTTAGCAGACAGAACTAAAGGTAAATATATCGTGTTCCCATTCTATATTGCATCGCACGTATCTATGGTGTAACTACCGCACAAATATATATGCTTCGGCAATGCAGCGTGAATGCTAGACGGAAAGGGTCGCCTGATAACCCCCCCTCTTCTTGGTGCATCTGCTTTCTAGTTCGTTTCGACCGCGTCAGGGAGTTGCTTGAAAATTTCTTCAACTTCCCATGCCCCTGCCCAATACTTGACTTGGCACTTAAGACCTCTCCTTTCGCCTTCCTGCGCGATACGATGCTCTAATGCTCTGTATCTGCGACAAAGCACCATATCCTGGCTGAGAAAACAATCCTGTCAGGATTCCTTCTTACTACACTCATGGTGTAACCATACCTTCTGAGTCTCAGTGCGGGACAAAAATCATTCGAGCCGTCCCCAACGTAGATAATACGATCATAATTCGCACCGTGGCGTTCGAGGAACGCGTCAAGCTCGTTACCTGCGGAGATGCCCGCGTGTGAGTGTCACACATGGCGAGTCGAACGATCTGCAAAACCAGCGAAGTCACCTTTGCAAATGTTCGGGTTGCAGCCAATCGGGCAGTTATGTTGCGGTCCGTTGGGATCGACGTGCCGTCTGACCTTGAGCAACCCGGACGGGTCCCACTCGGCCGGGTTGGTCACTATCTCTGTGAAGAGGTCCTGGAGTCCTTTCGACTTGTGGGGGGAGGGCCAGTTGTTAACTAAACTACTCGTCAAATCACACGGCTACAGCGGACCGTACATACTTCAAGGATAGTCGGGATATAAACAGAGTTGGCGCTGGAGAGGCAGAGAAAGGTCGTCTGCGGGTTTACTGCGGCTTTTAGCGTCTTGACGCCGCGGATCATCGCAGGATGCTGACGGAGGGTTAGCGCGTTGCACGGGGTGAAGCTGGGCTTGAGTAAACTCACAAAGGGCATGACTCGGAGAGCCCCCTCGATGTCTTCTCTAGTGAAACCTCGCTCATGCAATTCTCGCAGGGATGAGGCACTGGAAAGACATTAATCAGAAAAAATAAAGTGTCATGTCAGAATAAACAGTCGATTATGATTACACAAGGTCAGTCCACTCAAATCCGACTTTCATGTTCTTCAGCTTTCGACGTATGTCTGGTGCCAACACTTCAAGGACCCATCTATCAGAGTCCTGATCTGCCATTGACCTGTGAGCGAAGGTCATTTCGGGGTCAGTGATTGTGCAATTAGAGGAATATGGCATGTGCTCGCCAATCAAAGTCAAAGACGATAAGCTGTCGCTCTACTTGCTTGGACATGAGTTGTATAGACACGTCAGGAAGATGGAAATCAGATAAGAGGAACGCTTGTCATTAAAATTACAATTTACGCGCGGTTTTAGCGACAGTAAATCACGTGGGCGTCACTTGTAGTCATGTGATATGGGCGCCTGACTTGTGACTTGCCGACAACGAGTGTTAAACCCGACTCATGGCCTTTTCAGAGCAGAATTTCTCCAGTGCTCTGGCGACATGGAAGAGTATTGCGAACTTCTCTTCCTATTTTGAAAGCCAGAGTTGACTGGATTATTCTAGGTATCAATCTTTCCGAATTGCAGAAGATTCTTGACTCGCAGGGTATAGAGGTCGTCGAGAATCAGAAGGAGAGCGTCGTTGGGAGGAAGGCGTTAGCAGACAGAACTAAAGGTAAATACATTCACCTCCGCTCTACAACTCGTGTTCCCATTTTGGCACAGACTTCAAAAAGATACCCGACGAAGAGAAAGTTAACGCTTTCAAGGGCCTGTTGAAGTGTGCGCTCGTCCACTATCGTTTTCATATGCATTCATCCTCCCTTCTGTTATAGCGTATCAAACAGAGATTGATAACCTCACGAAACGCTCCAAGTTGGCAGAGAGCGCGTTCCTTAGCGTGTACAAGATCCTGGCAGAGGCTCCCGATCCCTATCCACTCCTCGAGGCCGCCGTTGTGCGTCCTTACGTCTGTCCCATGCGACCTTTCCCTCACTGCTTTATTTAGGACCAGACAGTGAAGATTGCGGAAGCCCGGGATTTGGAAGACGAACTTCAGCGTGTCAAAGCTGAAAATGCCGAATTGCAAGGGCGTGTCTCTGAGCTTGCGAGTATAGAAGCTGCAAAGAAAAAGGCTGAGACCCGAGCAGAGCAGCTAGAAGAGAAGGTGCGTCTGATGGACTATACTCATGCCCTGAACGTGGGTTGACCTTGGGACAGATGGACGCCGCAATTCAAGAGCGTGTTGTTCAGAAGGAGAATGAGCTGAACGCCACGTATGATGAGAGGATGCGCAATTATGAAGAACGGTTCGCTACTGACCTATTGTACGCCCGCGTTGGTATTAAGATACCTCCAGAGAACAGGACCTGCAGCGTCAAGCTTCTCTCTTGAAGGATCAGCTTCGTGATTTGCGGGTGTCTAACGAATCAACGGAGGCAAGACTCCTTGATCAGAGTCAGCGACTCGGTAAGTCCTCTTTTCCGCACGACCTCTTCCCCTGATTGCAGGCAGACCAGGAGGTGGTTGCAAAGTTGGCCGAAATGGATATGGTTGTCGCGGAACTGGAACGTGCCAACACCAGAGCCGCCACTGTCGAGCGTCGCAATGTAACGGATTTTTTTCCCTCGTTGAATACCTTCTCAGGCTCATGTGTCCATAAGGAACTCCTGCGCGCAGAAATTGAGTCTCTAAAGACTGGTAATGACAGGTCTGATCGGTAATTATATCTCCTTCAGTAGTTACGCGTGCTCTTACCCGACCTTCGCCTCGTAGTGTCAAACGCCTCGAATCCCAGGTGACATCCCTGGAATCTGAGGTTGATCGTCTGTCCCAATCTCTCAATGCGCAGAAAGCTGCGACTGCCGCGGTTGAGACCAGTGCCCGCAAAGCGGCAGAAGAGCACGCAAAAGAAGCTTCGAGCTCGGTATGCTGCATGTATCGGTAAGAGTTCAGAAGCTAACATTATACCAACAAGGCACGAGAGATAGAACAGCTAAGGCAGTCGCTCAAGGGCTTTGCCGACTACGACGAGATAAAGAGAGAGCTTGAAATTATGAAGGTAGGGGCAGGATATGTGTTGGTTTCGACACTGCTCCTGACATATATTAGTACGTCGAGTTTGCTGGTCTCGAAGGCGACCTGGACGAGGAGGACGGGTTTACTTCGAATAATCAGCTGGGACTACAGCTTCCCAATCCAAATGCATCCAAGGCGAACACGCACCCTACCAGTTCTCTTGAAGCCCTTTTAGCAACTAAGAACAAGCGTATCCTCGAAGAGTTGACGAGGTTCCGGGTGTGTCTTCTCTTTCTTTGCGGTGTAACTACAAGTGCCAATTCAACACAGATCCTGCATAGCGAGCTCGAAGCATCGCTCCAGCGCACTCAGGACGATCTTGTCTCGACCAATCAAGAATTGGAGAAACACCGACAGCTCAATGACCGACTGGAATCGGATCTACTAAAGCTCGAGCAACACGGCCAAGGTCGAGGTGGCCAACGAAACGGTGACACAAGTCCAGCAGATATTGCGGAGGATGATGTCCTCGCCGGGCTGGGGCTTGAACTTGGTCTAACCACAAAGAATGTGCGTTGTCCCAACTATCAGCGGATCAAGCCTAACGCACCACTTTGCTGTCACTAGAAAGATCCCTCGGTACAAACGAAACCTATACCCTTCACGTCCTCCGCCGATACATCTATTCTTCCCATTGTCACCAGCCAACGCGACCGCTTCCGACAACGTAATGCTGAACTTGAAGAGGTAGGCTTGGGACCGTACTGCTTTGCCATCACCCTATTTAGTGTCCTCCTTACCCGTGCAGGAACTTCGCAAACAATTCCAGACAATCTCGGAACTGCGCGCCGAGGTCCGAAGTTTGCAGTCGGACAATTTGAAACTCTACGAGAAAGTTCGCTACATGCAGAGCTATCGCGAGAACGCACACTCGACACTCGATCCACTTCCAGCGTCGTCTACAAGCGCACCGAGCGCAAGCGAATTGAGCAAATACAGCGCACGCTATGAAGAGGCGATGAACCCGTTCGAAGCATTCCGCGGCCGGGTACGCCCGTCCTCCCCCGGTCCTCATCCGTGCAACTTACAAACTGACCCTTTTTTTTTTTTGGAACTGTAGGAAGCAGCGCGTGCCTATTCGAATTTGAACCCGCTAGAACGGGGCGTTTTCGTGCTGACGCGTGCGGTGCTGGGTAACCGCCGCGCACGCAACGCATTCATCGTCTATGCCATCGCGCTGCACGCGCTCGTCATGGTTACGCTATACGAATGCACCAGGTCGTCCAGCACGCCGGTGCGAATGCAGCCGGTTCCGAATCCACTATGACGGCACGCGGCCGCGGCCGCGGCTCGTTTCGCCTTGTCCGTCCTGTTCGCAGAGACGCGTGGGGGGGCCCTATTAGCGAGCGTTTCTTGGGACGCGGGCCTACAGCATTCTGGCCTACATATGGACTACGGAGTTGTTGCTGCACCCTAATTATCACACTGCAAGGAAGCATTTCATTTATTAATTACTTGAGATAGTGCACGCTGGGAGGCAACTAAGCTAGGGTGTTGTGGTCTTATGCAAAGAAAATCCTGCCCTAGATCTATGCAATATATAAGTTACCAGAAAAGTTGGGGATAATCAAAGGTGGCGTTGCCAAGAGCAGGCAAGTGCGGGATATGCAAATAGATCGAAGCAGGAACAATGTCCCGGGCGGCCGACCAGACGACACACGCTATCCGACTCTATCGACCCAATGGGTTCAGCGCCCACTCCGGCTACGGGTGGTGCCCTGTGCCTCGGGCGGCGCAACATCGTATCCGACTGTGCCAAGGTTGGCAGGCAAGCGCGCGGTTTCGTCCAACACGTCGCCAAACAGAAGGGGTGCTCCCTCTTCCTCCGCCTCCGCCAACACCGATGCCGCGGCAGCCGAAATAATTCTTTCCGAAGGGCGCAGGAAGCGCGGTGGTTTTACGAGATCGTTGAACAAGAACTTTAAAAAAGTGTCAAAAGGGAAAAAAAAAGCCCTTGGCGGCCCAAAAATTGTAGGGCCCAGAGTAGGACGCACCGTGCCGTAAACCAACAAACCGAACCCGACCACCTGCAAGAGCGAGATTGGCCAGACCAGGAGCTCCCACCCGAGCATCAAGCTGACGATCCAGATCGCGAGCGTCCTGCACGTGTCCGTCAAACTCCGAGCCGTCGCACTCACGTACTTGGTCACGCTCAAGCCGAAGAAGTTGAACAGGGCGATTGAGCATGCAATGACAATGCCGGAGTAGAGCACGCTGGGCGTGTCGATGAGCTGGTGCCAGCCTCGTACAAGGTCGAACCATGCAGCCGCGGGTGAAGACGCCGGGGGTTTGATGAGGGAAAGGAAGGGTAAGAGAATGATGATGGAGATCGCCCCAAAGAGGCCTTCGTAGCCAACAGCGAGAAGTGGTGGAACAGTATATTGCCCCAAAATCTTCTCCTCAATGACGAACTGGGCTGCAGTGCTGAGGAACAGAGCAGTTTAGACATATAAAAGCAGGAACGCATGACATTACTCACAAGATCTGTGCAAACAGGATGAAAAAGACACCTATGAAAACACGAGGGCACGGTAATTCAGAACGGAGACAAACAAT
Source organism: Russula sp. MG48 (assembly GCA_003313725.1). Lineage (NCBI taxonomy): Eukaryota > Fungi > Basidiomycota > Agaricomycetes > Russulales > Russulaceae > Russula > Russula sp. MG48. The sequence goes on along the minus strand of QLOS01002266.1, from coordinate 5,345 downwards.
TAGAGACTTCAGTAAATACCGATGACGACCTTCGTCGCCTCAGGCGTCTCGATGGGCTCGTTCGCCGGCAGTCCATTGGCGGGCGTCGAACTCAAGAAGCTCACAAGAGACGGAGCAACCGGTTGGAGAGTATCCTTGATGAGAGAGCCACTGAACCCAACCAATGACACTCCAGCCATGACAGTCAACAATGAGAGCCATCTAAAGCGCGCGTTAGGTGATTAGATATCGAAAGTTAGGCAGGCGCGTACTGGTAAACATATAGCCCGCGGTGCAAGAACAGCACCGAAAAGACCCCAACGAAAAGCACCAGCGCTCCACGCGTCATCTGATAGATTGACACCGGTGTATACAACAAGCCAACATTCATGAGCTGCAGGGCCCAGTCGTACATATATGAGTAGCTGTACTTGGGGACGGAGAAGGGAACGGACCGTTGTTCCGGTAAGGTCACACAGAGCAGGCAGCCAGAGCAGCAGAATACGCCGACCCGTCAGTCTCTGGGGCGGAAGTTTCTGGGACTCAGAGAGGTCCTCGAGAGTGTCGTCGGGGGAGTCTTCAGGGAGCTGAATAGACGAAGCACGCCAGCGCGCCGAGAGTGTGGTGTACAGCATTGGGAGGAAACCTACACAATGCACACCATGTGAGTCGGTCCAAGCAAGGATAAAAAAGGAGAGGACGTACAAAGCATTTCACCAACTGATGGAGGAAAGCCGGGTCAGACACACAACCCGGGTGGGAGGGGAAGGACGTACGGAACATCTGGAGAGTCTGCCAGACTGGTTGTTCGTATAGGACGTGGCGCTTTGGGTCAGGATCATCGCAGTTCTCTACGCATTGCATGTCCTGAGCAGGTTTCCGCATAAGAACATGCTTGGAATAAGGGACGGAGCTGTTACCTGGTACTTGGACCAAAGGGAGTTGCAAGCACCCTACCGACGCAATATTCAAACTGGTAGACTTTGAAAAAAAGGGGTGAGACGTACAGTGAGGATCATCCCCGTGATGAGGACGGGGATGAGGAAACGGTTTGGCATGGTGAGTGTAGGGGGGAGCGCACTGGCAGCACTGGTGGAAGGTGCAGTTCAGGGCTGGGGAATGCGGACTTGGTACTTACGTCCGCAGCTAGTCGGAGTCACGCTTCCATTCCTTCCACGTCGTGTCGTGTTGTACATTTTTCATTTCAACTATGGAAAGTGCATTATAAAATACGATTATCAACATGAATGTCGTCCCACATGGATGTACAGTATAATAATATCGCGCATTGCATTGCTAACTCGACGGAACGTCCGTGGGTCCATTCCTCTACGTCCGACGCGCACCAGGCGCGCCCGGTCCTGGCGCCGATTTCCTCGTTTCCCAAAATTCGAGGGCCCTGTTCACGGCATCCAACGTCGGCTGCATGCCCTAAAGCCATCATCGTCAGTTCGACTGCTACCACCGAACAAAGGTGCACCCACAGTTTGCACCCGTCCCCGATCAACTCCTGCCACCTCCGCAGCCCTAATAATCGCTGCCACCTTCTCAGGGGTTTTTGTCAAATAGCCTACCATGCGCGTCGCTTTTGTCGTTTTCTGGGCTAGTGTGGTAGGTCCGCCTAATGTCTCCCCAGCGGGGGGATATATCGCAGACCAGAACTGACGCAGAAACTCGTTCGCGGCCGTCTGGCAAGTGCGCATCTGCCTGAATATTTCTTCTGGGATATCAGCCTTGCGTTTATGAGCTTCTAGTCGCATAGCGACGTTCTTCGTCATGGACTCAAGTGCAGCTTCTGCTGCCTTGCGTTCAATCTTGCTTTGAGAGAGATGTGCCTGCCATCCTTCAAGATCACGTCTCATTTGTTGCAGCGCAACAGGTAAGTGAACGGTCTGTTGTTCCACGGTTATGCCGTGATCATGAGAGTAAACGGCACGATCTTACGGGGCGTGGAGCCTGTTCAGCTGAGGTAGCCGCACCGAGACGCGCCTCAAAGTAGCGCTGACGATCTTGCATCTCCAACAAGATGCCAGCCGATGATTCAGGATTGTGTAGGTCAGCGAGATCAATCTGCCAGTAAGAACCATGCGACGACTGGACAGGGTGTTCCGGATGAGAGCTCGTAAGGGTGGATATTCGGAGGACAGCGTACATCATTAGCATCCCCTGTATCCACTCTCCGCCGCTTGCTGGTGCCTTCCGTGGATCTGTGGGAACGTCTTCAGAACCCGGACGGGATGTTAAAGCAAATACGGCGCACACAGCGGACTTGAGCAGGCGTTCAGAATGTTCGTTGAACTTACGAATGAGCGGTAGTGCTCCACGCTGCTTCCCTGCTTGCATTGTCACGTCCTTCTCGTTTCCGGTCTATGGGAATGTCGTGAAATTAACACAGACGTGGGAAGAATCGTGGGAGACCGAGCCTCGAACCTCTTCATGGTCCTCACGAGTTGCTTCGAGGTCTATGAACGTATCTACCTCATCGTCCCGAGGCTTCCTAGGTTCCAACTCTGCGAAACATAATATGCATCAGTGGTACCAGCTGCGCCAGATCCAGGAAGACACACCATCATCCGGTTTTTCCAGATACTTGTCAAAGATTGCATCATCCTTGACGACATGTTGAGTTGCTGTGGAACGGATGGAAGCTCGATGTGAATGGAAAAGCTTTGACTGAAAGTATCGTTTCCAAAATTCGGCCTCGGACAGCTGCCATACAGAAGATGAGACATGGAACAGGACGCGGTGATTGGGGAGATAGTACTTTGCTCGGCACGTTCTCATCATATGCCTTGGCGACGACGGGATACTCGTCAAAGATATCATGTACAAGTTGCGGAGTAATGACGATCTTGACTTCGCCGCCCTCAACTTCCTGCGGTCTGGGGTCGACCAATTGACCCGGTCGGCCCTTCTTCTGGGAGTCGGAAGCAGCCTGCGCAAGCAGGAGATGCTGATACACGGTCTTACGTCAGACATGACACGTCCAGAGGACGAGCACACTGTACCCCCCACCTCGCGTCCCTCCCAAAACTCCGTTTCGGTGATCTGGCCGCTCATGACCAGCTCGCGATGAAGTGCTGCGAGTTCCGGCGTCTTGACCAGGACTTTTTTCCGTATGCGAAAATCATTGATGGGGTCGTTCACGGGTGTGCCCCGGGTGCTCGAGACGGACTCGGCACGAGAGGTTGATGCGAGAGACGGCGCGGGAGCAGGGGCACGGTGGGCAGCACCGTCAGGAGAAGGTGCAGTAATGGGGGCACTTGTCTGCGGAGGTTGCAAGGTGCCTGTCTCACGCGCAGCGCGGTTATTGCTGATGATCGTCGTGAGCTGCGCCTTGAATGTCTCGCGTTCTGTGAGAGCCACAGGGGACGTGAATGTGAAATTGTGGCCGTTGCTATCATTCTCGAGGCCAACTTTGAGGCGTACTTGAGCCGCGCCTTCTTTTGAGGAGAAGAGTGCTGCGAAGGGGGTTGTAAGAGTGAATGGGATGGCCCGAAACCTCGACAGTCAACGCACAGGAGACTTCAATGTGTGCCACACGCACTGCAGGAGCCTTCTTTCCATCCTGGGTCCATTGAAGATGAGCAGAAGTAAGCTCTAAAAGCCCTGGAATTTTTTTGTACGAGGCTCTGGCGGTGCAGACCGTCGACATTCAGGAGGAGCTCGCGTGCGTACCCGGTGACTCGCTCCTCCTTTACATTAGATAAGCCACTCGAGTCGACTCGTTCGTTCTCTCTCTTTAACTTATGTTTGCAGCAATCGTCACTCGGCGACCTCTACGCGCTGCCATATCTCTCAGAGCGTTTGCGACGGCGTCGACTCCCTACGTGCCCCCAGCTTCGCTCGAAAATGTGGCAGATGCACCCCCGCCCACCCACTTCCGCCCACGCAAAAAGACCAAGCCGGACTCTCCCTCATTCTACACCTCCCGCGCGAGCTACTACGACCACCTCTACCAACTAGAAACTGCCCTCCAGCGCTGCCGCCGCGCCCTCTCCACGCTGCAGCTCCTCCCCCTGCCGTCGTTCGCCCGCGCCTCTCTCCCCCCAGCGCAGCACCTCTGGCGCAACCGCCAGAGCCTGACAACGATGTTCCCGGGCGCGCTCACGACGGCGCGCTACAGGCGCATGATCGGCGTCCTCGCCGACCTCGAAGAGTGCGCGCGCATCGCGTCGGCCGCGGGCCACGCCGCGCTCGCGGAGAGCATCCAGCCCGTGCTGGCGCTCTTCGAGCGGCACGACAAGGCGGACGTCCTCGCGCGCACGCTGCGCAAGCACGTCCCGCTCGACCGCCACGGCCGCTCGTACACCGTCGGGAGACGCAAAGAGAGCGCCGCGCGCGTCTGGATGATACCCGTGCGCGAACCCTCCCCTTCCCCCTCGTCGACGCTCGGCGCGCGCGCCCCCGACGCAGACGCAGACAAGGCAGACCTCCTCGCGCCGGTGGTGGACGACCCCTTCGCGCCATCGCCTTCCGCGCCGCACGTGCCGGTGACGACGACGACGGTGCTGATCAACAACGTGCCTCTGAACAAGTTCTTCACGACGCCGG
>QLOS01002254.1:0-11178 GCA_003313725.1 Russula sp. MG48 | reverse complement strand
GCTCACTATCTTGCCCCATCCCTTCATCCGCAAGTCTGCGCTGACCACCCCACCGATACGAGTGCCCAGCATCTCGCGCTTGTTGTTTAGGAGCACCGCCGCGTTGTCGTCGAACCGCACCCAGCGACCGTCCGGCCGACGGACGGGCTTCTTGCAGCGGACGATGACGGCGCGACGCACGTCGCCGCGACGGACCTTGAGGACGTTGGAGACGGCTTGCGCGCCGGGGGAGATGGGCCGCGCACGCTTCACGACGCAGACGATCTCGTCGCCGATGCTGCCCCAGCCGTTGTTGACCTTATTTTTGAGCACGTTGACGCACTCGACGAGGAGTGCCCCCGAGTTGTCTATGACCTGTGATTCCCCCCCCTATTGTAAGGGCGCACGAAAAAAAAAGGGACTCGGGCGGACATACGTTGAGGGTACCCTTGAGGCCAATCATGGTGTGGTGTGTGAAGTCAAAGGTCACGTTCACGGTCACGGGGATGAGGGGGAAGAATTGTTCCCACGGCGAGGAGTGAATTAGGTTGCTGTTAACTTAATAGTGGACGTCCTTTGACTTATCTGTTTCACCATCTCTTGCCGCCTCCAAACAACCCAGTATGCCCACATCAAGACGCGGAAGTGGCAGCGTTACGCTCCCCAGTGGTCAAGTTCTTGCGATCCACACACGAACTCAGGATGAGGAGGATCTGCCCCATGCGACCAAGAAGTGCGTTCACCTCGTTGCCTGACAGGCGATGATGTCCGGATAGATACGAGAGCCCTGCAGAACCATGGCCGATCATCTGAGGAAATACGAGAGCATGTGCGCTTAAACCCACTGCCTTGTCAGCCGTGGAAATCAGACACCTCACTTTTTTCATTTCGCGTCGTTGCGGTTATTACAGCTTTACGCTCACTCCTCAGCGCATGCGGATGATCGTCGAGGCCTTCAAGGAAACCTTAGAGCTCGGCCTGGAAAAGCCGAAGCAGGTCGTCGTACGTACTCTCATTTCATGGGCTCCCCCACTACGATTTCGAACCGGGGATCGTGCGCCTGTCTTTCCCGCCCCCCTTGCCCTGTCCTTCCATGTCACGACCATGGAGATTCCATGGATGGCTCCTGTGCGGCCATAGAGCGCCCCATTCGGGGAGATATGACCAAACGTGTACACAGCAGGTGATAGCCCGGCCTAGGCTTCTCACCCCACATACAGAGAATGCGCACTTCCCAATAGCTTCTCGCACGTGACGTTGACGGAATGCGTTGTGTGATTATAGCCCATGATTCCGACTTTCGTCTTCGGCTGGCCCACAGGAGAAGAGACGGGCGATTTCCTTGCCGTCGATCTCGGTACGTGGCCTTTCGACCCTGCACGTACTGCCCACTCTCATGGGCCTCGACCTCGCCTAATAAGGTGGTACGAATCTGCGCGTCTGCCTCGTCACTCTGCAGGGCAGCGGCAAGTTTGAAATCACCCAATCCAAGTACCGCCTTACGGAAGAACAAAAGCAGGAAGACGGCCAGAAGCTGTTTGACTTTTGCGCCGAATGCCTCAAGACCTTCGTCGAAACAAACCTTGGCGAGGGCACGGTGAAGGAGGGCGAGAAGCTGCCGTTAGGGTTCACCGTGCGTGTTCATTTCATCTTGCTGACCTGCCTTATCACCTTCCTTGGTCCGCTCTTGTTTCTATTCTAGAGAGGCTGACTATCTAGACGTAAAACATCTCTAGTTCTCCTACCCATGCGCGTGAGTCGTGCCGTTTACCAAAATCGATGGTGTTCCCAACGCATGAGTTTCGGGTAAATAGGCAAGAGCGTATCGATCACGGCGAACTCATTCGCTGGACGAAGGGTTTCGGCGCACCCAATACCGAGGGCCGAGATGTCGCTGCGATGTTCCGCGAGAGCTTAATCAGACATGTAAGCATATGATATGTTTCTCTCTGCCGTCGCGACTACTATCAACATGTTGACATGGGACCCCCTCAGAATGTGCCTGCAGAGCTGACGGCGATCATCAATGACACTACCGGAACCCTCATCGCCTCGGCGTATGTCAACCCTCGCACGCGTATTGCAGTGATCTTCGGTACTGGTTGTAATGCCGCCTACATGGAACGCGTTGGGGACATCCCCAAAATCAAGAACCTGGGTATCGACGACGAGGCACAAATGGCCATCAACTGTGAATGGGTATGTACTTATATGTACACACGATCGGACGACCCTGATTACTGCCCCAAGGGCGCGTTCGATTCGTTTGAGCATGAGCACCTTCCCAGGACGAAGTATGATCAGATAATAGACGAATCGTCGAATAAGCCCGGTGAACAGGCCTTTGAGGTACGCCCACGTCATATCGCGATCTGCATCCTCTCACCGCGCGACGCAGAAATTGATCTCTGGTCGTTATCTCGGGGAGATCCTCCGCCTCGTTATCTGCGAGCTGATCGATGAAGGTGTACTCTTCCTGGGCCAGAACACGTACAAGATCGAAATAGCTTATGCGTTCGACACGGCGTTCCTCTCGCTCATGGAGAGCGACCCAACCGAGGAACTGTTGATGATTATCGGCATCTTCACGCACTTCTTCGCTCTCGAGACGACACTTGCCGAACGCCAGTTCTTCCGTGCACTCGCCAAGCTCGTAGGACGCCGCGCTGCGAGGCTGAGTGCGTGCGGCATTGCCGCGATAGTGAGCAAGATGGGTCATTTAGAAGAGGGATGTTCAGTTGGCGCAGATGGCTCCCTCTATAATGTACGGCTATTAACTGATTTCGCCCAATGAGGGTAGCGGAGCTGACGCATCACAGAAATACCCTAGCTTTGCGGATCGCGTACATGAGGGCCTGCAGGACGTCTTTGGTGACAAGGGCCGGTAAGTCTCTTAGTGCAGTTTCAAAGCAGGTTGTCACCATGTCCTCAGTAACATCACCACCCATCATGCCGAGGATGGAAGTGGTGTCGGCAGTGCCATCATTGCTAGTACGTGGGCTCATGACCTCCAACACCATCATTTCCCTCACTGCTTGTCCAGGCATGACAAAGATCAGGAGAGATAAAGGGTTGTACATGAACGTCTGAACGTCCAGTTTCCGCAATGGTATGAAAGGTGGGAATCGGGGGTTGTGTTACGTAGCAGCGTCAAAGATGGCGCGATGACGTGGGACCTTTTGTCGATGTAGGATAGTGTGTGTACGCTTTACACATTAGAGACAAGCAGCGAAAATCTGGTGTCAGTTCGTGTGTTGTTGCACCCATCAACAAGACGAATCATCGAAGTCAGCGATATCGTGGAACCGACGACGTGGGTACGATTCGATTAGATTGTTCGACTGACACGAACGACAGCTGCAGCGCGGCGTTTAGCACCCGCGGATCACCCTGAGGGTCGAGAACTGAGCAGTACGTATATGTACACTGTGTACCACAGATGTAGGATCTATTGCCACGTCCTCCTAACATTACAATTCTATTGGTGCTTGGTTCTAGGTACTAACTTAACTTAGCAGTGTCGGACGGGGATGACGTTTAATGACAATGAGGTTAGGCTCGATTCCTTCCCTCTCGTTTGAAATGTTCAATCATCGTTGCCGTTTTGTCCGTCCCAGTCGTGTCCGCTGGTTGCCCTCTTCTTATCTTGATGACGTATTTCCGTCCAGCTTCCTCATCTCGTCCGAAATCTGATAAGTTCGCCACGATTCAGCAGACACGGTTATTTAAGAACGATGGATGTGCATGTGAATGACCCGAAATGTTACAATCCTCCTTCATGAGGCTGACTTACAAGCGACCTTCTTCAGAAAAAGGTAGGTAACTTAGGCTGTCTTTGTTTTTATTTATTTTTGTTTTTCCCCGCCCCACCTTTCTTATCAGCGCGGGAAACCCCGAGATCCAGTACTAAGTTACTGGCAGTCCCAGTCCCATCCCACGCTTTCATCACCCACGATAAGAGCTCAGTTGGGCGCGACGATTACTACTCATAAGGAGAGATATCTGATCCGCGTGCTTCCATCCCCTGATGAATATAATAAGTCATTCTCAGGCTTTTCAGTGGCGTAGGCGGCACAATTGCTTGATGAGTGAAGTGATTCGGGAAGGAAGGGTGAGAGAATGTCCCTTGGCGGCCCCACCACACCCCTCCCTACATGCTGTACAATTAGTTCGCTCCGATCAGATGTCAGTGGCCCAGTGTCCCTCGGCTTTGGCGGGCGATTTCTCGGAATGTGCCATACAGTACTGACTGGACAGCTATGCCACAGAATTCTACACACTACCCCATCGAGTTTCGTTCCGGATCTTACGCGTTTTATCCCACGCAACAACGGAACGCGCCAAAAATCAAAGGAGGCAACAACCTGCACTGAGAAAAGGAAGAAAATGTTTTCTTCTGATACAGCCGCCACTCACTCCGAGGGACACGGTGTTCGAGTCTGTTGAATACATTCATACTTTTTTTTTCACATGGGTAATGGAGAAGGAAAATATATTGGCGTTGGGGCCTTTGTTTTTTTTTTCAGTTTCACCGGAAGAACTATGAAGTTGAACGTTGAACCTGAAGAGCCGGAGGTGGGGACCTGGGTGACCTGGCCGGAGGTGATCAGTAACCGGAGACCGGAGAGCGACAAAGTCGGGCCTGCTGGCGGGTATCGTGCGGGGTGCGCAAAGCCGGAGCGGAGCGGGTCTCACGCGGTAAAACGTGCATGGAGTCGAACAGACGCAAGTTGGGTGCGACGGAGTGCCAAATGCGCAACGCGGGGGCAGTGCGGGGCTTCAAGACGGGGATGCGGAGTGCCCTCGAGGTGCAAACCTGAACCCACCTTGTCCTGTCGCGGGTTTCATGGCTAGGCAGGATCGAAGATTCGAAGATGGATGGCGGTCAGAATTCCCGCCCTCACGTCAATTGACGAGTCAGGTGCTGAGAGAGAGTACTTGAGATGTACTGTACAGTACAGTACGTGATGGCATTCTTTTCGAACCCTTGCAACTGACAAAAGCATTCCTCCCCGAAACCCCCGACGGACGTAAAACTGGAGACAGAATGTTGAGGATTTTATGAGGGGTCGCGTATCCATGGTGTTCTACAATAATAACAATGAACTAACATAGAATGAGGAAGATAGCACAACCATATAATAAGGTTGGGGTCCGAGCCGCTCTGGTCCGAGTCCATCTCTGTCGCGTCTAGCAACATCCACCCCCATGAGGATTGCTTCCTAATTCTTGGAGATGTTGCTTGGTTATCTTACCTAAGAGGTATGCCTCGTGTATTCCTGCAGGCAAGACCTGTTCATGTGGCGATATCCCTGCACAGCTCTGCAACCGAAGACAATTAGTTGAGCACCGTAGGGGCACGGGCCGCATACTATCATGCAAGGTAATGGACCAGTCAGTACTCGCATACACCCCATACAGTGTAGATACCTTGTACTTTCTGCAGTGCCAAGGCAGAGAGGGTCGTCGGTACGCAATGTTACGACGATCGTGTCGCTGTCTATTTAGCCAGCAGCACGACCTTCCGAGGTCCTCCGCCGAAGCATCTCACAACATTCCTCCTCATGGAAAACGTCTCGTATGAAGATTTTCCGCGTGACGCATCGTTGTGGGGGCAATGGTGGGATGCTGACGATAGAGGCGCACCAACGGACGAGTGCGCGTATCTATGGCCAAGTGGCATATGGTGCAACCATGTTCCCATCGCAGCTGGTAGAGAGGTGAGTGACGATTGTGGCAAGGCTAAGAGTCTGACTATCTACGCGTGGCAGGTTCCCCGTTCGCAGCAAGGTGTTCATCGCTTAGTGCAGAGGCAGGTAGACGGCGCGGGGCGAGTAGCTGGTCAACCCCATCGCCCACCACCGCTTGACTTGATCCCTGGTAGTGAGGACTTGCAGAGCTGGGGAACTCCATACACCGCGTCATCGAGGAGCACGACATCATCACAGACGATACCACTCACGCCCTTGGACCTCGATTTTGCCGGCAGCAGCGGTGGAAGTCATGTCGTGTCCCACCTGGACACCCTGATAGATAGTAGCTCACAATATCTATCCATCCCCTACGAGCCTACCTCGCTGTCGGACCGAGTTCTGGCAGAAGTTCAGGGCCCTGCAACCATATCAAAGGGTTCGACACGAAACTGCCGATTAATGCCATATAGCAAGTCGTCCCCACGTCGGCGCTTGAGAGACGACAGAACGCCAGAGGATTCCCAACTCCCGGATGGGCGATTCAATCCTGAGTCGACGCTGGCTCCCGCGGGGATGTCAATAGCTGCGGACGGCCGAGCGGGCGAGAATTTCCAAGCCTGGACTCAGGTCCTTGACCACGAACAGAATGTGGATCCGGTTGGTGGGGAAGTGGGGCTAGACACTAGTTTTAGCACCATGAGATATCTTGACGTTCGCGCGGAACACATCCGTGCGCCGTCACCACCCATGAACACCCTCTCCAATGGTGTTTTCTGTGAGTCGTTCAGTCTTGCGTCAAGCTCAAGCTTACGTGGAGAAGTTTCGGATGAAGATAGCCACTACTCCTCATCGAGGAGGCCTATTGTAGTGCGCGGGGCTGAAGTCGGGGAGTCTGGAAACCAGGCTCCTGACGTTGCCGTCAACGGCGTGGCCCCGCGCCGCCTCCCATCGAAACTCCCGTCAGCCATCCAAGGCGTAACCACACCTGGATGCTTGCTGGAACAGCAGATTTCAACCGAGGTAGGCCCGGGGACAAACCTGTTGCCGGCCACCGAGGCGTGCCGCAATATTCCAGCGGGAACGCAGAATCTGAAGACGCGTCGGACGAAGACGCGCACAGGACGCGCCCAGAAGTCCTCAACAGAGTTCGAGTGCCATGAATGCACGCAAGCGCAGAAGCGCACAGTCAGTTTCACGTCCAGCAAAGACCTCAAGCGCCACAAGAACACGACAAAGGCCCATGGGGCATCAGTAGTGGCTATATGCAGCTGCGGGAAGGCCGTCCGGCGAAAGGATAGCCGCCAGCTGCACCGCCTGCGCTGTACAGGCACTTGGGTGTGGGAGATGGGAGAGGCTGGGAAGGAGGACAGTCTTATATGATCTGGTGGACGGGATGGACTATCGGCGACACACACGGATGCCCTTCTTATAGCTATACCCCTCACCGCTGTGCCAACATTTCCCCCTTCCTTGAAGTACGGTTTCCTTTGACCATTCTCATTGTTTTACAACGGAAGGTAATCTTCCCGATACCCTTGTTTTCTTCCACCTGAACGAAGTCGTCTACATACCTTGTAAATGGACGTTGTTTTTATCGAGTGCTATGCTTCCAGAGTAAGTTGCAGTAACCCTAAATGGCGTGCGTTGTCGAAAGGACACCGAAACAGGAGGCGTGAAACAAGGACAAGTCTTGACGAACTTGACCTTTGTTGCAAGGGCGATCAGAGTCTACCATCTCAACCTCGAGTTGTGATCAAGAGGTCAGCAACAACAAGACTGTCAGATACACTTCAATGGGTACCTTCAACCATTTTCGGAACAATTTCGGCCAGTCTCTGAACCTGCCTGCTTAGCTAATCAAAACCGCCAAGCGGTGTCTCGGCATGTACTTCACGGAATCTGCTCATTCATGGACGTGCCTGTCTGAAGTCTTCGACACAACTCGTGAGACCTGGCACGTTGGCGGCGAGGATCCAAGTCGTAGAATCGGAGAAGCTGTCTTATTGCTTCTCCCGCCACGTGATTTCTTCCCGTGATCACCGGGCCGGGCCGGCCCTGCGGCATGTACTGTACAGCATGTTTCGCCTTTCCAGGCGCTGGTGCTTATTAGACTCGTTCATATCTCTCGATCGCTTCTATCGTCAAGGTGCGTCTTTGGGCTTCTCTCAGTGCGCCATAGGACTGTTTTTGCGTGACATCATCCCTGCTAGGGTGGGAACATCTGTAGAGGTGGAACATGAATGCGTTTACCTCATTTTCTGGGGTCCAACTGCACCGAGAATGGTTTCTTCTCCTTTAGATGTCCTCGGACTCAGTTGTGCGCAGGTGCGAGTAGATGGTATTCCTGCCAGCGGGTATAGAGAATACAATATATCATATCGTCTTTGACGGAGGCGCAACCTCGAAGCATTTACTGTGAACGAACAGACTATGTCTAGTTTGGGCTACATGTTTCGACCCACTGGCAATCGAGAGTTGGAAGACATCAAGGTGGATCTCCGGCTGTGTAGATCCTTCCTCCTCGACCGCTTGATCTACCTCTACTCGGTCGAAAGGACGAGTCGTAGAGGATGGATCAGCCGAGTCAGACTCGGCCTGTCTCGTAATTGGTGTTACAGGGGTCATCTCTTTCTCCACGAACGACAGCACTACCAAGAACCTGATGGTGAACCCACACATTCAGAGTGGATGCGGAGAAGCCCGCAACCTGAGGTACCTCCTCTTCAAAGTGCCCACGATAGCAGTTATGGACTCCGTGGTCTTCTGCAGAGGGGACCATTGTTCCTACTACGGCGAGATGGTAAAGTGCTGGTACTCAGGTGAGCGAGGCTGGTTAGAACTGTGCTTATAGAGCTGTCCGGATCAAACCCGTTCCCAAACAAGTGATTCGAAACTAGTGATCTTTGTAGTCGAGATAGCGGCCTCGAACCACCTTCCTATGCGAAGTGGTAACACCGTTGTTCATGATACCAAATAACAGCTTTCCTTAGGCAATGCGTGGACGTAAAGCACCGAAGACCCAGGAACTTTTCCTTTTGAGCGCTAAGCAAACTTGGACAAAGTGCAGGGAGAAGAGACCAAAACTGTCTCAGAGAACGCTCAGTCGACGGCAGTTAGACGCCATCCAATACGCGGCAGCTTCAAGTTGGCTGGACATATCAGTGCCAGCGGAACCATCACCTCCCTGGTCCTCGCCAATTTGTAATCCCTCAACTCGCACACCGACAGCAGCGAGACCCTGCACGCCCGCAACGGCGCCTCGTGAGGACCAAAGCTGACCTTACCAACAAGGCTGCGAAGCTTGCGCTCGCGCCCGGGCAGCACCTCGGTGGGACATCGGCAAACTACGCCGAAAGGCAGAGCGCGCCACGGACGGTCGATGCGCTCGGCAAAGTGAGCCATGTGTTCGGCAAGATGCTCGCAGAGGTGTGTGGTGGGAGTGGGAAGGGGAGTGGTGGTGGTGGTGGCACGTCGTCGTCGTCGGCATTTTGGCATTTCTGACTGTTAATCTGCTTGGTGCTGTTATTGTGGATGTGGGTGTAGATCCCATTGAGAGTGGTCCGTCAAAGATGAGTACGTCCGATGGCACGTGGCCGACGTGAAGCATCAAGTCCATGCCAGAGGCCCTCCAGCAAGGCGATTCAAACGTGTACGCGTGGGCAAGGGTGGTTGGGCTCGAGGCATAGATCTTCATGCCCTCGACTGTGATGTTGCACAGAACCTCAGGTCATCGATGACGCGGTGAATTCGCGTGGGCGGTGTAGTCGTAGAACAGCTTGAATGGGACGTGATTGAAGTTGGGCGGTTGAGGCGAGAGCGGTAACCGGAGATGAACGACGAGGGCACAGTAGTCGCTGATAGGCGGGATGGGAAAGACGCTGCCTTGAAGGGAGAAGGCGATATTTGGGTAGGTGAGAGTGAAAGGATCTGAAGTGACGGAGGTAAGGAGGAGGGAGTTATCGTGTCTGGTGGTGAAGGAATCCAGATAACTAAGGGAAGACGGGGGTGCAGTGAAGATAGTGATTGAAGGGACTGGATGGGCAATAGTGGCGTCGATGGTGAGCACGAGAAGTGAAAAAAAAAATTGGGCGAGATCAGATATGGAGGGAGGGACAGACGGTCGCCAGGGGCCGAAGGATGGGGATTAGAAACTGTCAGGGCTGTGGAGGAATGGCGGTAAAGCCTGAAGACTAGAGCGGGTCACTGACGGACGTGAAAAGGATGGTATTGTGTGGGCTCACAGAAGAGCTCGTCGCGAAATGGGACCAGTGATCAGAAACGAATGAGGAGGGGAGGAAGGTTGATAATGGAAGAAAGTGACTAGAAAGTAGTTGCGTCGTGACATTTGAGGGCGCGAGAGCAGGGAAGCTGACCATGATGGCTGAGTGAGGTGGGGAAATGGAAGTTGAAGGAATGGGACGACTTGAAAGTAGGGCGAGAACACTGAGCGGCGACACAAAATGAGGTGAATGTGGCGCAACTAAGTTAGGAGCAGACGATGGAAACACTCAAGATGCGGTAGGTGGGAGGGGGAGGGATTGTCGTGACATGACCATCCTCCCCACATTCGACTATTCACTCACTGCCGTTGCTCATTCAGTAGGGAAAGAAATAAGTTAGTCTTCTCTTAAGTTTATTCTGTGTCTATGCAGCGTTGTCCTGCTTTTGCCAATCCTTGTCTTCAGCCGGCCGTTGCCACCAGCCTGAGGTCACCAGCACCACCTTGACATCCCACGCCAGGCGTTCAAGTCCCCTTCTCCCTGCAGTTTATCAGTGACTGCGATGACCACAATACGTATCACCAACCTGCCGTGGAACTCTCCCCGCTCCGCCTCACTTTGAGACAGTTAGCCCAACGACGACGGTAAGCGGTAACAACAATAGTCCTGGGATTCATCGCAAGTGATGTAGTGATAGTTGGATTGAGTTTGTTATGTCAACACAGGGAGGTTCAAAGGATGAAACAACAGGAGTGGAGTGGTACACTCAAAACTAGGGGGAATGAAGAATGAAGAGCCCTAATCGCTACCGATCGACTCGGCGTGATCATGGCCTTCCTCAGCGGTGGAGAACGACAGGAACGCTGACGGGCAGTGATGAATGGCTCCATGATGGGTTCATATGGCCAATAGTGAAGACTGTCCAGCGCAGGTAACACCTCCGTGACCCTTTCACCAGTGAGTTCTTGCAGTGCCGGCGCGATGAGCCACTCCAGCTCGCGAGGTGGTATCCGCAGGGTCCGAACAGCAGTGAATGGGCGGAATAGTTCTAGCCATTGCATGTCTTCCATGTCGACTGGCCAAATTGATTCCGGAGAAAAATGGCCAACTAGGATGTCGAGCTGTTCAACGATAGAAACGAAAATTGGTTGCATATTTGTGCCATAGAGCAGACTTATTGATCTCGACATGGTTATCGGCCAAGGTTACCTCCGCATGACTGGATGACATGGGTATCCCTGCGTGACCGATGAAGTAGGAGAGTTGTTGGATGTCAAAGATGAGTT
>QLOS01002248.1:0-23945 GCA_003313725.1 Russula sp. MG48 | reverse complement strand
CCATCAGCCACAAAGATCCGAGAAAATGCCGACACTCCAAGAACGCCTAGACCGCATCCAAGATGGCCGGCAATCAGCACAGACCGCCATCACCAAGGCCCAGACCCTTATCAGCTCCAGAAGGGGAGCGCGATTTAAGCCATTTGCCCAAGGACAAAAGGTCTGGCTCGAAGGGAGGAATATCCATGTCACTCAACCAAGCGCAAAACTCGCTCAACGGCGCTACGGTCCCTTCGCTATCACCAGGGTCCTCTCCCCAGTAGTGTACCAGCTCGCCATCCCTCCACAGTGGAAGCTACGCCGCGTCCACGATGTCTTCCACGCTAGTCTCCTCACCCCATACGTAGAAACCAACGAGCATGGCCCGAACTTCACAGAACCGCCTCCTGACGTCATAGACGGAGAAGCAGAGTACGAAGTCGAGGCCATTCTAGAATACCGCCGATTCGGAAGAACAAAACAACCGCAGTACCGAGTCAGATGGAAGGGGTACTCCGCAGCAGAAGACACGTGGGAACCTCGGGCGAACCTGAAACACTCCATGAACCTAGTCCGCCAGTTCCACCGAGATAACCCCGCCGCGATAAGGAAAGCCTATATAAGACATGCCCTGACCGCCCTCAAAATCCCATCCCCCTCCTTCGCCTCCACCCCCAGCTCGCCCCCACCTGCTTACTCAGTCCTCATGTCCGCCGATGGCTCGCCGAAAAACCAACAGTCTCCCCTCCAAATCATCAACATCGCCGCCCCTGCGTCGCCGACCCCAACGGAGCCCAGGACTGAGGATGACCACCCGCAGCACCGCCCCGCGACGCCCTTCGCCGCCCGCATATTCACCATCAGCGACAGCAGCTCCAGCGACAATGACAGTAATGGAGCAAGCGGACCAAGTTCTGGACGAAATTCTCCTGCTCGTGGCAGCACATCCGCCCCCAGCCTCCACTCCGCTCCAGACTTCTCAGACCACCCGCTCAGCTCAGACAACTTCTGCGGAGTCTGCAACGCCCCCGTCCGGATCGACGACGGCCATGCTACCTGGAGCGCCTCCCCCATCTCGAGCTTCCCCTCAGCGCCTGCCAACCCCGCAGTACCTGCCGCTCCGCTCCCCCAGGCTGGACTTCATCCGCCAGCGTCAGCAGACCCCCGCTTCAGGGCCGCGCCACCCATCGGAGCCACCGTCCTTTCCGTACTTCCATCTGCCGACAACGACCTTGCCTGCGCCGTCCACTTTCTGCCGCCGGCAGAGGTCCCTGCCCCCTTGTACTCCAGTGGCCGACGCAGCTACGCAAACGTCGCCGCCACCCCCGCCAGTCAAAGGGGAGTCGCCGCCACCTCAGCAGCTCCTAGCACCCACGGTAACAGCAGCGGAGGCCCAGGCCATGGTCAGTCGGGCAACGCGCTTGGCTACGATGGTTATCTCCTGCGATGGCATCGACTTGTCGACAACCCAGGTGAGCGGGACAATATCCTTGTCCCCGATCACAACAACAGACTAGTCCCCGCCACCTTCTACGCCCACTTCACCCGCCTCGCCGAACCCCTTGTGCTGGGATGACTCACAACAACGTCCCCCATTTACGCTGAGCCCCTCCATGCTAAACCCCACCCCGATGCTCACCTCGCCAGCATAGATGACTGGGACATGATCGCGCTGGAGGGCGATCACCAGTACCGCCACCATGTGGACCACCTCATCGAGGGCCTCAACGACGCAGGCGTTGTCGCAGAGGTCCACCGCTACCACCATCTCATCCACCAGCTCCACGCCCAGGTCGAGCACGAGTACCACCACCTCCTGGGCACCCCTCAGAGCCGCGCCGATTATACCGCCCTCCAGCTGGATCGGGACGCTGACCTAGTACGCCGCCGCCACGCGCTGAGGGACCAGCTGCGTGTCGTCGAAGTGCGTCTCCACGACGCAGCCGTCAACTCGCGCATCGGGCCCAAGCTGGACCAGATTCTCGTGCGACCCATCCTCCCCTCCATGTCCTACTGGCTGCGGGGCTGCCCCGCCACTCACCAGACTGACGTCGTCGCCCAGCTCCCGGTCCACGTCCCGCCCCACGTCCACTTCATGCGTGAGCGCCCCCTCCCCGTCCGTGAACGCGTCGTTCACATGCTGCGCCGCAAGCGCCCCTGCCCGCCTGAGTCCTCCCCCGACGCCAACGATGCCGGGCGCACCCTGTCCGGTGAGCCCGCCACCTCCGACTAACAGCGTGGCAGCTGTTCCTTAGGGGAGGGCGTACTGTTACGATCTCCTGTGTGGACTGTGGACCGGTTTCCCGTGTGCTTATGCCCCCATGCTTACTCTTACCCCGTACGTGACTCGGTTTGACTCGCACTTGCTTACTGTACGATATGACGCCTGTGGAGCATGCGTGACTCACGTGGAGCAATGTGGACATCGCTCCACTACTATACTTGGCTCCGGATCTTGGACTGACTCACTACCCTCATTATGACTCAGGTAGTAGTTAGCATGTGCCCCTTTTGTAGCTCCCTATATAAGGAGCCCCCTTTGCGCCAGTCAAGCCTTAAGCTTGACTTAGTTTCGTAATCGAGACCTGACCTTGCTTCGACTCTTTGAGCTTGCCGCTTTAAGATGCTCCCACTGCCCCTCTGCCCCTGCCTCTGCCTTAGTGCTCGCTCAACCTTATCTCCCACGCCCCTCTAAGTCGGCTGCAACGACTTAGCTTTGAACCTTGAAGTCACAAGCGCCCGTGACTTAGCGGTTCTACTCCGAAGAGTCTGCTTCACTCTTACGTCATCGAGACCACTGGAAGTGTCTCGCTCAGGACCACGTGCTCATTGCCCTCGCACGTGTTCACTCTTGCCTCATGCCTAGTTGCACAAGTCGTGCCCACGGCCCCTCGAGCCGTAACAGCTTCGCAGAGATTGCCCGGCCACTCACCAGCCTGCTAAAGAAAGGGACCCCCTTTATCTGGACGAATGAATGCTCAGCCGCTGTGGATAAACTCATCCACATCGTTACCAGTGACCCTGTCCTCTGGCAGCCCAGCCCAGCATGACCATACGAGCTTGAAGTGGATGCCTCCCAGAACACCACAGGAGCCATCCTGTACCAGTATGACCCCCAGGGACGTCGCAGACCAGTAGGATACGACTCCAAGACATTCACCGTGACCGAACGCAACTACCCCATCTGGGACAGAGAGTTCCTCGCCATTGTTCGAGGGCTAGAACACTGGCGCCATCTCCTCATGGGTGCGCAACACCAGGTCCTCGTCATTACGGACCACAAAAACCTTCAGTACTACAGGTCCCCCCAGAAAATCAACCAGAGGATTGCCCGCTACATCCTCACACTAGGGGACTATGACATCACCTTAGTCCACCGCCCGGGAGCGACCAATAAAGCTGACGCCCTCTCCTGCCGCCCAGACTTCGATAGCGCGGAAAGCGACAACGAAGATGTCATCGCCCTGCCCCCACACCTCTTCGCTAACGCCGCAACCGCTGTAGACCTAGAAGACCGCACCCTAGCGGCCCAAAAAGATCACCAATCCACACTCACCACATGGGCCTCTACCTACCCCCTGGAACGCCGCCCCGGAGGAGGGTGGTGGCACGCCGATCGCCTGGTTGTCGTGGCAGACAACGACCTTAGGAGGGGGGTAATTTCCCTCTACCATGACTCAGCAACGGCCGGACACCCGGGCATCCTAAAAACATGCCTCCTCATCGCCAAAGACTACTGGTGGCCCAACATGAAACAAACGGTCCTCGCCTACGTCAAAGGATGCGCCACCTGTCAAGCCACCAAAGCCAACACCACAAAGCCAACGCCACCCCTCATGCCCATCATAACCAACCCAACCGCCCTGCCATTCAAGACAGTCGCCCTCGACCTCATTGTCAAACTGCCCCCATCTGACGGCTTCGACTCCATCCTCACAGTAACGGACCATGATTGCTCAAAGGCTGCCATCTTCATCCCCTGCAGAGAATCTATGACGGCCCCAGAAATCGCGACACTCTATGCCAAGAACATCTTCCCCCACTATGGCATCCCCCAAAGAATTATCAGCGACAGAGGGACACACTTTGCCTCGCACTTTCCTAGAGAACTCTGCAAGTCCCTGGGCATAGAACAGAATATCAGCACAGCCTACCACCCCCAGACAGACGGCCAGTCCAAATGCACCAATCAATGGCTAGAACAGTACCTCCGCATCTATGTCAACCACCAGCAGAACAACTGGGCCTTGCTACTACCAGTTGCCCAATATGTCCACAACGCCTGGCCCAGTAGCACCACCAAGCAAGCACCGTTCCAGCTCCTCATGGGCCATGTACCACGCGCCCATCAGCTGCAAAGATCCGAGAAAATGCCGACACTCCAGGAACGCCTAGACCGCATCCAAGGGGGCCGGCAATCAGCACAGACCGCCATCACCAATGCCCAGACCCTTATCAGCTCCAGGAAGGGAGCGCAATTTAAGCCATTCGCCCAAGGACAGAAGGTCTGGCTCGAAGGAAAGAACATCCATATCACCCAACCAAGCGCAAAACTCGCGCAACGACGTTACGGTCCCTTCGCTATCACCAGAGTCCTCTCCCCAGTAGTGTACCAGCTCGCCATCCCTCCACAGTGGAAGCTACGCCGCGTCCATGACGTTTTCCACGCCAGCCTCCTCACCCCATATACAGAAACCAACGAACACGGCCCGAACTTCACAGAACTGCCCCCTGACGTCATAGATGGGGAAGCAGAGTACGAAGTTGAGGCCGTTCTAAAATACCGCCAATTCGGAAGAACAAAACAGCCACAATATCGAGTCAGATGGAAAGGGTACTCCGCAGCAGAAGACACGTGGGAACCTCGGGCGAACCTGAAACACGCCATGAACCTAGTCTGCCAGTTCCACCGAGAAAACCCCACCGCGATGAGAGAGGCCTATATAAGACATGCCTTGACCGCTCTCAAGGCCCCATCCCCCTCTCTTGCCTTCACCACTCCCAGCTCGCCCCCACCTGCTTACTCGCCGCTCATGTCCGCCGATGGCTCGCCGAAAGACCAACAGCTTACCCTCCAAGTCGTCAACATCGCCGCCCCAGCATTGCCGCCCTTGACAGAGCCCAGGACCGAGGATGACCACCTGCAGCTCCACCCAGCAATGCCCTTCGCCGCCCGCATATTCACTATCAGCGACAGCAGCTCCAGCGACGACAATGACAGCAATGGAGCAAGCGGACCAGATACTGGACGAGATTCTCCTGCTCGTGGCAGCACATCCGCCCCCAGCCTCCACTCTGCCCCAGACCTCTCAGACCACCCACTCAGCTCGGACAACTTCTGCGGGGTCTGCAACGCCCTGGTCCAGATCGACGATGGCCATGCTACCTGGAGTGCCTCCCCCGTCTCGAGCCTCCCCTCAGCGCCTGCCAACCCCTCAGTACCTGCCGCTCCACTCCCCCAGGCTGGACTTCATATGCCAGCGCCAGCAGACCCCCGCTTCAGGGGCGCGCTGCCCGTCGGAGCCACCGTCTTTTCCGTACTTCCATCTGCCGACAACGACCTTGCCTGCACCGTCCAATTTCTGCCGCCGGCAGACGTCCCTGCCCCCTCGTACTCTAGCCGACGCAGCTATGCAAATGTCGCCGCCACCCCTGTCAGTCAAGGAAGAGTCGCCGCCGCCTCAGCAGTTCCACGCGCCCACGGTGACAGCAGCGGAAACCCAGGCCATGGTCAGTCGGGCAACACGCTCGGCTACGATGGTTATCTCTTGCGATGGTATCGACTTGTCGACAACCCAGGTGAGCGGGACAATATCCTTGTCCCCGATCACAACAACAGACTAGTCCCTGCCACCTTCTACGCCCACTTCGCCCGCCTCACTGAACCTCTTGTCCTGGGACGCCTTATGACGACATCCCCTATCTACGCTGAGCCCCTCCATGCTAAGCCCTGCCCCGACGCTCACCTCGCCAATGTAGATGATTGGGACATGACCGCGCTGGAGGGCGACCACCAGTACCACCACCATGTGGACCGCCTTATCGAGGGCCTCAACGACGCCGGTGTCGTCGCGGAGGTCCACCGCTACTGTCACCTCATCCAGAAGCTCCACTCCCAGGTCGAGCAGGAGTACCACCACCTTCTGGGCACTCCTCAAAGCCGCGCTGACTACACCGCCCTCCAGCTGGATCGGGACGCTGACCTAGTATGCTGCCACCACGCACTCAGAGACCAGCTGCATGTCATCGAAGTGCGTCTCCATGACGCAGCCGTCAACTCGCGCATCGGGCCCAAGCTGGACCAGATTCTCGCGCGCCCCATCCTCCCCTCCATGTCCTACTGGCTGCAGGGTCGCCCCACCACTCATCAGACCGACATCGTCGCCCAGCTCCCCGTCCACGTCCCGCCCCATGTTCACTTCATGCACGAGCACCCCCTTCCTGTCCGTGAACGCGTCGTTCACATGCTGCGCCGCAAGCACCCCTGCCTGCCTGAGTCCTCCCCCGACGCCAATGACGCTGGCCGCACCCTTTCCGGTGAGCCGGCCACCTCTGACTAACAGCGTGGCAGCTGTTCCTTAGGGGAGGGCGTACTGTTACGATCTCCCTTGCGGACTGCAGACCGTTCTCCCTTGCGCTTATGTCCATATGCTTACCTTTACCCCATGTGTGTGACTCGACCTGACTCGTGCCTGCTTACTGTACGATATGACGCCTGTGGAGCGTGCATGACTCATGTGGAGCGATGTGGCCATCGCTCCACTACTATACTTAGCAACGGATCTTGGACTGACTCACTACCCTCGTTATGACTCAGGTAGTAGTTAGCACGTGCCCCCTTGTAGCTCCCTATATAAGGAGCCCCCTTTGCGCCAGTCAAGCCTTAAGCTTGACTTAGTTTCTTAATCAAGACCTGACCTTGCTTCGACTCTTGAGCTCGCCGCTCTAAGATGCTCCCACTGCCCTCCTGCCCCTGCCTCTGCCTTAGTGCTCGCTCAGCACTATCTTGCTTTGCTCTCACGCCCCTCTAAGTCGGCTGCAACAACTTAGCTCTGAACCTTTGAGTCACAAGCGCCCGTGACTTAGCCATTCTACTCTGAAGAGTCTGCTTTACTCTGACGTCACCGAGACCACTGAAAGTGTCTCGCTTAAGGCCACGTGCTCGCTACCCTCGCACGTGTTCACTCTTGCCATACACCTAGTTGCACAAGTCGTGCCCACGGCCCCTCGAGCCGTAACAGAAGGCCGGCAATCAGCACAAACTGCCATCACCAACGCCCAGACCCTTATCAGCTCCAGAAAGGGAGTGCGATTTAAGCCATTCACCCAAGGACAAAAGGTCTGGCTCGAAGGGAAGAATATCCACATCACCCAGCCAAGCGCAAAACTCACTCAGCGATGCTACAGCCCCTTTGCCATCACCAAGGTCCTCTCCCCAGTAGTGTACCAGCTCGCCATTCCCCCACAGTGGAAACTATGCCATGTCCATGATGTCTTCCACGCCAGCCTCCTCACCCCATATATAGAAACCAACAAGCATGGCCCAAACTTCACAGAACCGCCTCCTGATGTCATAGACAGAGAAGCAGAGTACAAAGTCGAGGCCATTCTAGAATACCGCCGATTCGGAAGAACAAAACAGCCACAGTACTGAGTCAGATGGAAAGGGTACTCCACAGCAGAAGATACATGGGAACCTCGGGCAAACTTGAAACACTCCCTGAACCTAGTCCGCCAGTTCCACCGAGATAACCCCGCCGCAATAAGGAAAGCCTATATAAGACATGCCCTGACCGCACTCAAGGCCCCATCCCCCTCTTTTGCCCCTACTACTCCCAGCTCACCCCCTCCTGCTTACTTGTCGCTCATGTCCACCGATGGCTCGCCGAAAAACCAACAGTCTCACCTCCAAGTCATCAACATCGCCGCCCCAGCTTCGCCGTCCCCGATGGAGCCCAGGACCAAGGATGACCACTCGCAGCGCCGCCCAGCTACACCCTTCGCTGCCCGCATATTCACCATCAGTGACAGCAGCTCCAGCAACGACGATGACGACAGTGGAGCAAGCAGACCAGCTTCTGGACGAAATTCTCCTGCTCATGGCAGCACATCTGCCCCCAGCCTCCACTCTGCCCCAGACCTCTCAGACCACCCACTTAGCTCAGACAACTTCTGCAGAGTCTGCAACGCACCCGTCCAGATCGACGACGGCCATGCTACCTGGAGCGCCTCCCCCGTCTTGAGCCTCCCCTCAGCGCCTGCCAACCCCTCAGTACCTGCCACTCTGCTCCCCCAGGCTGGACTTCATCCGCCAGCGCCAGTCGACCCCCGCTTCAGGGCCGTGCCGCCCATTGGAGCCACCGTCTTTTCCGTACTTCCATCTGCCGACAATGACCTTGCCTGCGCCGTCCACTTTCTGCCGCCGGCAGGGGTCCCTACCCCCTCGTATACTAGCCGACACAGCTATGCAAACGTCGCCACCACCCCTGCCAGTCAAGGAGGAATCGCTGCCGCCTCAGCAGCTCCACGCACCCACGGTAACAGCAGCAGAAACCCAGGCCATGGTCAGTTGGACAACGCGCTTGGCTATGATGGTTATCTCCTTGTTACGGCTCGAGGGGCCGTGGGCACGACTTGTGCAACTAGG
Source organism: Russula sp. MG48 (assembly GCA_003313725.1). Lineage (NCBI taxonomy): Eukaryota > Fungi > Basidiomycota > Agaricomycetes > Russulales > Russulaceae > Russula > Russula sp. MG48. The sequence continues at coordinate 15,319 of QLOS01002248.1, read as the reverse complement.
TGTATGGCAAGAGTGAACACGTGTGAGGGTAGCGAGCATGTGGCCTTAAGCGAGACACTTTCAGTGGTCTCGGTGACGTCAGAGTAAAGCAGACTCTTCGGAGTAGAATGGCTAAGTCACGGGCGCTTGTGACTCCAAGGTTCAGAGCTAAGTTGTTGCAGCTGACTTAGAGGGGCGTGAGAGCGAAGCAAGATAGTGCTGAGCGAGCACTAAGGCAGAGGCAGGGGCAGAAGGGCAGTGGGAGCGTCTTAGAGCGGCGAACTCAAGAGTCGAAGCAAGGTCAGGTCTCGATTAAGAAACTAAGTCAAGCTTAAGGCTTGACTGGCGCAAAGGGGGCTCCTTATATAGGGAGCTACAAGGGGCACGTGCTAACTACTACCTGAGTCATAACGAGGGTAGTGAGTCAGTCCAAGATCCGTTGCTAAGTATAGTAGTGGAGCGATGGCCACATCGCTCCACATGAGTCACGCACGCTCCACAGGCGTCATATCGTACAGTAAGCAGGCACAAGTCAGGTCGAGTCACACACAGGGTAAAGGTAAGCATATGGATGTAAGCGCAAGGGAGAACGGTCCGCAGTCCGCAAGGGAGATCGTAACACTCCTGCAATGGCATTGACTTGTTGACAACGCAGGTGAGCGGGACAATATCCTTGTCCCCGATCACAACAACAGACTAGTCCCTGCCACCTTCTACGCCCACTTTACCCGCCTCGCCGAGCCCCTCATCCTGGGACGTCTGACGACAACGTCCCCCATTTACGCTGAGCCCCTCCACACTAAACCCCGCCCCAATGCTCACCTCCCAGATGTAGACGACTGGGACATGACCGCGCTGGAGGGCAACCACCAGTATCGCCACCATGTGGACCGCCTCGTCGAGGCCCTCAACGATGCTGGCATCGCCGCAGAGGTTCACCGCTATCGCCACCTCATCCATCAGCTCCACTCCCAGATCGAGCAGGAGTACCACCACCTCCTGGGCACCCCTCAGCACCGTGCCGACTATACCACCCTCCAGCTAGATTGGGACGCTGACTTAGTACGCCGCCGCCACGTGCTCAGGGACCGGCTGCGTGACGTCGAAGTGTGTCTCCATGACGCAGCCATCAACTCGCACATTGGACCCAAGCTGGACCAAATCCTCGCGCACCCCATTCTCCCCTCCATGTCCTACTGGCTGCAGGGCCGCCCCGCCACTCACCAGACCGACGTTGTCACCCAGCTCCCCATCCACATCCCGCCTCACGTCCACTTCATGCACGAGCGCCCCCTCCCCGTCCGTGAACGCATCGTTCACATGCTGCGCCGCAAGCGCCCCTGCCCGCCCGAGTCCTCCCCGGACGCCAACGACGCCGGCCGTGCCCTGTCCGGTGAGCCTGCCACCTCTGACTAACAGCGTGGCAGCTGTTCCTTAGGGGAGGACGTACTGTTACAATCTCCCTTGTGGACTGCGGACCATCTCCCCTTTTACGCTTACATCCATATGCTTACCCTTACCCCGTACGTGACTCGGACTGACTCATGCTCTCGCTTACTGTATGATATGACGCCTGTGGAGCGTGCGTGACTCATGTGGAGTGATGTGGCCATTGCTCCACTACTATACTTGGCTCCGGATCTTGGACTGACTCACTACCCTCGTTATGACTCAGGTAGTAGTTAGCATGTGCCCCCTTGTAGCTCCCTATATAAGGAGCCCCCTTTGCGCCAGTCAAGCCTTAAGCTTGACTTAGTTTCTTAATCGAGACCTGACCTTGCTTCGACTCTTGAGCTCGCCGCTCTAAGATGCTCCCATTGCCCTGCTGCCTAGAACCCTGTTTGGGTGCTTGCTCAGCACTACCTTGCTTTGCTCTCACGCCCCTCTAAGTCGGCTGCAACGACTTAGCTTTGAACTTGACAGTCACAAGTGCCTGTGACTTAGCCATTCTACTCCGAAGAGTCTGCTTCACTCTCACATTACCGAGACCACTGGAAGTGTCTCGCTCAGGACCACGTGCTCGCTGCCCTCGCACGTGTTCACCATCACCACACGCCTAGTTGCACAAGTTGTGCCCACGGCCCCTCGAGCCGTAACATACAAATTGCAGGCTCATGAAACATTCAGTGGCTCCACAATCGAGGAATGCAAGCAGGTTGGCTTTTGTCAGTGCTGTGTGGAACAAGACCACAATCCTCATGGCGTTGACTTGGGGTAGGAAGACGTCCTGCACGAACATTGCATGCATGAACGCAGTGCGAGTTGGGTTGTTGGTGCTTAGTCCTTGTATGTGCTCAAGGACTTGCTGCTGCATTTGCCTCATTCCTTGGTCATTGACCACAGGGCGTGCGGCTGCAAGCATCTCGGGGGTTTGTATGGTCTTTTCCAGGCAGTGGTGTTGGATGTGTCCCTGCCTGTTGCACAGGAAGCACCTTCCTTGTGCACATTGTTGGTCTTTGATTGTTGCAATGTGGTCGATCTGCATGGGTTCTGGTTCGGGTGTGGGTGTTCGAGTGAGTGCTGGGCTGTTGATTGGGGGTGGTGGAGTGTGTGGATGTCATTCTTCCCATCACATCTGTAGATGTGGTTTTAAAGCTGTAATAATAGCCTGTTGTTTTCTGCTGGATGCTTTCCATGCCTTCCAGGTCTGTGGCTCATCGTGGGACATGCAGGCTTCGAGTAATCGTAGGGGTAATCCCTGTCTGAACCGCTTGAGGACCATGGGGTCATCTTCTCTGTACAGCGCCTTGTGTGCTAGGGTAGCGAACTGGGTGATGTACTCATCAATGTTGTCGTGGGTCATGGTGAGTGTGTGGGGCTGTGCGGCTGCGCGGTAGGGTTCATTAATGTCGAACCAATCTTGGGTGAAGCGGGTTTTGAATTTGTCCCATTTGGGGAATGGCTCTGTCATGAGCCATTCTTCTCAGGCTCGTTGCCATTCCGCTGTGGCATGACTTTGGATGTAAGTCAGTGCATGTGATTCACATGGCCTCATCACGTATGAGGGGATGGTCCAAATTCAGGAACTGGTAAAGTTTCAGTTCATGGATGAAGGCATCGGTTGTAGTGCAGTCGCCAGTGAAGATTGTTGGTTCCTGGCCCTCCAACCAAAGGTCGTCGCCTTGCAGTTGGGGCACTGGTGGAACATTTGGGGGTGTGTTCGGTGGGTTAGGTGCTGGTGGGGGCACCGGGGGTCCATACCCTGGTGGGAATTGGGCCACAGGGGATGGTGGTGCGTGCATGCTGTCATTGACGGTTGGGAGTACTGTTGTCGCCATTTTCGGTCTGTGGGTCGTTATCGTGGAGTGATTGATAAGGGCTCCTAGATCTGGATCGGGGCGCTTTCTGGCTTTCGATCGATATCGGTCACGTGGTTTTCTGTTGGTCGGATCTTTCGCGATTTAGCGATCAGTAGGGTGGTACATTGATATGAGGTGGCTGTTGTGTTCACCTTGTAGTGGTGGTCGGTCATGGATTTGGGAGGCTTGTTCTAATGTTATGCTCAAGCTCTGAGCGTATCGATGTTGGTTGGTTCGCTGAGTCTAGGGAGCTGACTCAGACACTACTGGTCCCTCAAGATTAGGGATGTGGGTAGTGGCGGTCCCCTTATGTGCACAACCCTAAGTCAAGGGTTCAATGCAGGGGAATCAAAGTCAGGCAATTGGCCTGAGGATCTGAGGGTTCACAAGATGAGAGGGGAATACGGGTAGCCACCAAGGGCCAGAGCATAGCTCGGTATTGATATGAGAGAACTGCAGCAGCATTAAAATCTGGCCAGACCAGGAATTGAACCTGGGTCTTCCCACTAGTACTGGGGTGCCTTACCACTAGGCTACCCAGCCCTTCCTGTTGGAGTGTGGGTTCCAATAACTCCAACACTCCCCCTGAAGCCACACTCTGAGACACTCTCTGGGCCTCTGTGCTTCATCTAGGGACCAGTTCACAGTGGCATTAGTGCACGGTAGGGATGCTACTAGGCAGGGCCCATAACCTGCAGCAGCATTAAAATCTGGCCAGACCAGGAATTGAACCTGGGTCTTCCCACTAGTACTGGGGTGCCTTACCACTAGGCTACCCAGCCCTTCCTGTCTAGAGTGTGGGTTCCAATAACTCCAACAAGAACAAGCCTAGAGGCACTACTACAGTCTAGGCTACCTTATATAGTACAGGATCATGAGGACAGGCTTCCTTGTTACGCTCAGCCTTGGGCGTTCTAAGCAACTTGCTTCTTGGTGACTTGGTTCAGCCCAAGTCCTGCTTTGTGGTAGTGCTGCGTGCACCGTGGACGTTTGGATAAGGTTCTTCTCTTGTTTGCAATGGCACAAGACGTAAGCCAACAGAGGTGCACTAATGCACAAGTGGCACAAGCACAAATGAGTGCACAAGCACAAAGGTGTTCAAGACCAAAGGTTCCCTGAATACAAGGGAGGAGAAGGAGGGATAGAGCAAAGAGTGGAGTGTACTGGTGGTCCTTGAAGGTCTGTTCTGGTTCGTTCTATCCTTGGGGTGCTTCCCACCCCAGGGATTCCAAGGTTCAGTAGGCTGTATTATTGAAGAGGTTGAGTCTGTCTGCTACATGACAGAAATGCGTACTACTTATAGTAAACCAGTCAGGCCCCTATCAAGAGGGACGCGTAAGTGTTAGGGCATAGGGCCCATGTCGTCATAAGGGTCCAGAGCACACGCCATAGGGGCGCGGCAGCGTTCTAGTTCAATCTGATGGGCGTGCGTACAGTATGATGTCAAGGGTCAGTCCAGATGTCCAATCAGCTAAGAAACCGTTATCGTAAGGACGCGCGGCCTGCATCCACGCCGGAACACGTCTGCACTACACCCTAGGACCTAGGGAACACGCCTTCAGCGTGCTGTGATGTGCCGAGGTGATGTGCTGCACGCCTGCACCTGCAGGTGCCATGTGGGTACCACAACCATGTGCTCGTAGCATGAGGCTAGGAGCTCCTTCCTAATCAGTCCAAATCAATGTCCATACCAATGTCCGTAGTGTAGCCAGTCTGCATTCAATGTAGGGCCTCCCAGGGAGGTCCTGATTCCATCCTTGTCTTGTCAGGTAACCAGCCGCAAGTCCCAGAGACCGCGTAATGGCTGGGTCAGTGCGCAAAGGCAGCGCGATCGTAACATTCCTATTGAGTCACGTGAGTCAAGTATCATACTACAGTCGTGGGTTTGAGGTGGTCAAGGGATCATATAGAGGATAAGGGTGAAAAAGCATAACAGTGCGGATCACCTGGGTGCATCGGTCTGTCCACATGAAGTGTCACGCCCACCGAGTGAGCGTACCTCCACAGGCGAAGGAGGGGGCATAGGCAATGCTGGTGACTGAGGCCTTGAGGGTAAGAGGTCTGTATACCTGTCGTGTGCAGGTGTACTCTTGTGACATCTAAGAGAAAGCTTTCCCTTGCCCTTGAGCATATACTAGGGCTCTGCAAGGGGGGAGCGAAGTCTGGCAATCAGCCAGAGGAACTGTGGTTCACAAGTGAAGGAAAGGGACCGTTCACAAGCTGAGATTACAAGAGAACAGACTTAAGGTCTGTCCTAGGCGAACTGGGCAATATAAGTACATGAAGACATGACTCATAGGGAGTCAGAATGAGTCATGGTGCCCCTAGGACACTGCTACTAGTACACAGTCACTTGGAGTCATTGTACAGTATGAGTCAGTAAGTGCCAAGGCAGCGCATGCACAGAGGTGTACAGATGTAGCACTAGTGGATGTGTGTCGGACCTGACAGCCCATCAGGCCATGTGGTAATCATACAGAGCGAGACAGGAAGGTATGGGCAGAGTCACGGGCCGTAGGGGCCCGGCAGTCCATAGGCGAAGCATAGAGAGCAGTAGGCAGTGAGAATGAAAAAGAAATAGAGCATACAGTGAAGCGGGAGCGTAACATGAAGGGGACCCCCTTCTTTGTCAGCTCTTGTATGGGCCTCATGATCTTGGCATAACCTGGTATGAATGGTCATTGATACCTGTAGACCCCCAGCGTGCTTTGTATGTCTTGCACCATGTGCAGAACTTCTGGCCAGTCCTTGAGCCCATTGTGTTTCGTGGGGTCGATCCGGATGATTCCTCCTTCCACTCTGATACCTAGGTAGTCCACCGTCCGCTGGTGAAAATGGCACTTGCTCAGTTTGAGGAAGAAGTCCTCCCTGGCGATGGTATCCAGTACCTCGTGTGTGATACGTTGGTGTAGCCTTTTGTCGTCAGGCGTGGCGATCAGGATGTTGTCCATATAGACAAATACCATGCCAGGGTACTTATTCTTGACCCCCCTGAAGATGCAGTCCATGGTCCTTTGGAAGGTGGCAGGCGTGTTGGTCAGGCCAAAGAACATGACAGTCGGTTCATACAGTCCATCGGGCATTTTGAACATGGCTTTCCACTGGTCCTCAGGCCGTATGTTATGCTCCTGCTTCACTGTACACTTCATTTCTTTTCATTCTTACTGCCTACTGCCCCCTGCACTTCACCTATGGACTGCCGGGCCCCTATGGCCCGTGACTCCGTCCATGCCTTCCATTCTCACTCTGTACACTTACCACCCGGCCTGATGGGCCATCGGGACCGACACACACCCACTAGTGCTACATATGCACGCCTCTGCGCATGCGCTGCCTCAGCACTTACTGACTCATACTATACAATGACTCCAGATGACTGTGTACTAGTAGTGGTGTCCTAGGGGCACCATGACTCGTTCTGACTCCCTATGAGTCACACCTTCATGTACTTATATCACCCAGTTCGCCTAGGACAGACCTTAAGTCTGTTCTCTTGTAATCCCAGCCTGTGAACAGTCTCCTTCCTTCACTTGTGAACCCCCAGATCCTCTGGTCGATTGCCAGACTTCATGCACCCCTTTGCAGAGCACTAGCATATGCTCAAAGGCAAGGGAAAGCTTAGCATTAGACGTCACAAGAGTATGCCTGCACACGAGAGGTATATAGACCTCTTACCCTCGAGGCCTCAGTCGCCAACATCACCTACACCCCCTCCTTCACCTGTGGAGGTACGCTCACTCGGTGGGCGTGACACCATATGCAAATGTTGTTATACCTGTCCCGTATGTCCAGCATAGTGAATAAGAATTTGTCATTCAGTTGCTTCAGGATCTGCTCGATGTGAGGCAGCGGGTACACATCATGTTCTGTCCACATATTCACTTCGCAGTAGTCTTGTATCAGTCACAGCGATCTGTCCTTTTTGTGGATATAGAAGAAGGATGTGGACCAGGGTGATTCGCTGTCCTTGATCCTTTCTAGCTCCTTGTTTATTGTGATGAATTCCCTGGAGGCTTCTTGCTCTGTGTGTGTGAGGGGGTATACCTTGCAATTGATGGTTTTGGGTGCGCCTGGTTGGAGTCAGATCACGTGGTCTTCAGGCTGGGCTGGCAGAAATCATTTTGCCACTTTTTTGTCAAAGAGTCACGTGTGGTGGCAGTATTCCCATGGTAGCTTCATTTGGTTCGGTTTCTTTTTGTTTGCATCTATTGCCCATCGTTGTGCGTGGTGCATGAGTGGCAGGGCTATGAGGGCGATGATTTTGTTGCCCTCTTCCCATGCTGTCTCTGCTCATGCAGCTCTTAGGATCCGTCCCATCGTCTGCCACTGTGCCCATTTCAAAAGGAGTGTTTCCACTTGGATCTTTCCCCCATGGACTTTCCTCTTGGCCCAATCGATTGGCAGGTTGAATGCTTCTAGCCAAGGAAACCTGAAGATTGTGGGATTGTGCCCTAGGCTGGTGATGAAGAATTTGGCCAGCTTTTCTTGGCCTCCTGTTACGACTCCACAGGGTCGTTCGTGGCGAAAGCGTATACCGGGCTACCACAGCACAAGGCAACGGCAAGCCAAGTGATCTTGAGGCACGTGCAAGGGCAAGCACGTGGTCGACTGAGCTAAGCTGATCACGTGAGATGTCATGTGATCGTGAGACAAGAGGTAAGACACGTGATGTGACTTGGTCACGTGAATAGCGAGGCAAGCGTCAGACAGAGGGACTACCGGTATGGCTCCCTAAGTGGACACAAGATAAAGTAGAGTCTTTGCAGCAGACTCTAAGCGGCGTGGAGAGGGAAGCAGGAGTGACCCAAGAGGCTCGACAATACTCAAGGGGATCTGGCAGACTGGCAGGCACTAGGCGGGGGCAAGACTAGTATGGATATTGTACTAAGTCTGAGATGGGGCGTCTCCATCTCAGACGTCTACCTTATATACATGAGGGCACATCTATGTATGGTAGGGATCTCTCAGGCGGCACAGGCTATCACTGGTTCTAAGTATAGTAGCTCCACGGAGTGGAGCGCGAGGCTGTATCGTACTGCTCCACATAGGGTGGAGCGTGAGTCTAGGCATAGTGGGGCGAGGCGGAGTCAGGTGGCAATGTGAGTCATAAGCTAATAATAGAAGTGGCAACAAGGGGGAATCCCTAGGGGAATCCCCGGCATTAGGCGAAGGCGGTCTGGAACGATCTAGACTGTGGAGTCATACTCCATCAGCCACTGGCGAGTCAGTGTGAGTCATGAGGCGTCTATGGAGATCTCCGCCGGAGATCTCTGTCACGGCAAAGTCCGGTATCCTCTTGGCGGAATGCTCTACACCAAGGGCTTGCACTGGGAACTCGGGGCAACGGGCCGGCGGCCCGGGCGGCACGGCGGTCCAGGCGGTACTGCGGACCGGTCTGGCTTTTGGTACGAACGGCGAGGGATGGCGTAACACCTCCTTGTTTGATTCTCAGTGTGCAGTATTTGGTGAGTGTTCCCCCTTCATTTTCCATGCTGTCCACATTGAAGACTGCCATGGGTCGGTTTCACTCTTCTCTGTTTTTACTTTACTATCACGTGTCATGTGACGCCAGGTGTCACATGACTTCCCCTGTCTCAACCCAGGTCCCCCTTCCTGCACTGAGTGACAGCTGAAGGCGCAGGGGGATGTGTATGCTCCCACATCTATGACTCGTGTGGGGAGGTGCTTACTCACCTCCCTATATTCCTTACTCATCTACTTACTGCGGACTGGTTGGTTACTCACAAAAGGCATGGCGCTGATGCGTCATGGTGCGATACACTTGTATAAATAGGGGGAAGCTTGAGGACTTACTCCTCAAGCTTCAGCTTAGTTCTTGACTTCTTACGCACATCAGGTCTCACTTGTTATCATATCAGTTTGGTGATAACAAAGCTCTTTTGCCTTGTGTTCAATCTCACCTTCTTCACACATGACTCAAAGCACTTGATAGTCGAACTTTGTAGCAACAACAAAGCTCGCCTATCATGCACTACTCTGTCATCCCCTTGTGTGTCCAAGTCGACTTAGTGTTAACTTCCTTGCTTAGCTTGACTTGACACCCCATGCATGGCATAACAAAGACTCTTCTGGGCTCTAATAGATTTCTTGTCCCAATCCTGAGCCTGCTGACCATGCGATGGTCCAGGAAGTTTTTGGTTGTGCCACTATTGATCAGCACTTTCTCATCAGCTGTTCCTCACACATGAAAAGGTAAAAGGGACTTCAATTGCATTTTGTCCCCCCAGATACATGATGCGCGATTCAGTGGCTCCAGCCCAGGCCAGGCAGCTGGAGCCTTCTAAAAACCCTCTAAGATAAGCTTGTCTAATAATCCTTCTCTTTCCTCCTGGCTCATTCCTTTGATTTCCACAGCCATCTCTTCTTGTCTCCCTTCTACTTTGACTTTGGTGACATGCGCCGTCATCCCTTGGTTCTTGCGCGTGTCCTTTGCTTTGGCTGGTACGTTATCCTTCTCTGCTTTCTTTGGGCATTGTTTGCTGATGTGGCCTTGCTTTCTGCAGAAGAAACACTTCCCTTTGCTCAGCAGCTTCTGTCACTCGTCTGTGGTGAGTGTGTTGACTTGTGCCATGTCTACGTCCATGGGGACCACCTTAGGGCCCCCTTTGTCTCGGCGCATGATCCACTTCCCTTGCGGCATCCATCCAAGTGCCTGCTTCCAGCGCTGCATGGTGGCGCCAGGAGCTTGTGGCCCTTGAAAGCCACTCAGGCTGGTGCACACCTCTGCCCACAACTCGTGTTGTGCATGTGCCATGTCTTGCCACCCTAGCAACGTATTTGGATGGGGGGTCACTTTTTCAAGCACGGTGCAGTGCAGCAGGTCGTGCAGGCTGCAATGGAACTGCATGACAGTCCCCACATTGTCTGCTCCCCATCCAGCCAGGGTGCACCAGTGTTCAAACTCAGCCACATATGTGTCTAGGTCATCTCCTTTCATCTTGCAGCTCAGTAGCCTTTGGTGCACATTGGCTCTTTTGTTGGTATTGGTGTATGCCACTTTAAAATCCCAGATGAAGGCAGTCCATAGGTACTCATTGGTGAGGTCGTATCCTCCACCTTGTGTGCTCATGTGTCAGTTGGTGTCATTGAGGACACGTTCCACCCAGTTGTCGACGTGTGGGCTGTGGATCAAACTCAGGGCCAGGCCTAGGCGGTACAGCGGTACTTTCATGGTGTTGTTTTCTTGGTTAGTCATCTGGTATATCCTGAATTCCCTGAGGAACTGATTGCTCTTGGCTCTATCTCCAGTGAATACTGTGGGCAGGTTCCCTCTCAGACTGCCACTGTTGCCTTCGCCCATTGGTCCCGTTCCCGTTCCCATTCCCCTGGTTGCTGTGGCACCGATATGAATGGGCTGGCTGCCACGCGAGGCGAGCAGACCCCTTATGCAGCCACCAGCGCTCCATGGGTGTGTGGGCATGTACACCAGGTTGATGGGGTTAGCAAAGCCACTCGTGCGTATTGAGGTGGCTGGGAAGGCAGGCACCTTTCCCCCACTGCTCACGAAGGCGGGATTGACCCCCATGGTGGTTCCCAGGGCCTGGGGTGTGATAAGTTGTGGGGTGTTATGGCTCGAGGGGCCATCAGCACGACTTGTGCAACTAGGCGTGTGGTGGGAGTGAGCACATGCGAGGGCAACAAGCACGTGGTCCTGAGCAAGACACTTCCGGTGGTCTCAATGATGCAAGAGTAAAGCAGACTCTTCGGAGTAGAACGGCTAAGTCACAAGCGTTCGTGACTTCAAGGTTCAGAGCTAAGTCATTGCAGTCAACTTAGAGAGACGTGGGAGCAAAGCAAGATAGTGCCGAGCGAGCACTAAGACAAGAAGGCGATGGAAGGCAACTTAGAGTGGCGAGCTCAAGTGATTAAGCAAGGTCAAGTCTCAATTAAGAAACTAAGTCAAGCTTAAGGCTTGACTGGCGCAAAGGGGGCTCCTTATATAGGGAGCTACAAGAGGGCACGTGCTAACTACTACCTGAGTCATAACAAGGGTAGTGAGTCAGTCCAAGATCTGGAGCTAAGTATAGTAGTGGAGCGATGGCCACATCGCTCCACATGAGTCACGCACACTCCACAGGCATCATATCGTACAGTAAGTGAACTGGAGTCAAGACGAGTCACAGCCGGACAAGGGTAAGCATAAGTTCATAAGTAGGTAGAGGAACGGTCCGTGCAGTCCGCCAGGGAGATCGTAACACGGGGTGGCCAGTCTGCTGCATGCGGCCTCCCTTCCTGCTGCCATTGTCATGGTGGGGAGCTGCCCGTACTCAGGCATTGGCACACCAAAGTCTCCTGGGTCAATCTGCACTACATCGCCCATTTGAGCTGACAACATCCGTTCTTCTAGGTCTAGGGATAGTCCTCCAGGCATGGGGGAGTCTTGTCGTGCATGCCCCAGGGTAGGACTTATTTCTTCTGGGCTCTCTTCTGGCACGTTGCTGCTGCTGCTGTCTTTTATCCCTTGGATTTCTTGTGGTGAGCTGATGTCCATCTTTTTCTTTCCTCTGTTTGCAGGATGCTGATTGTCTGTTTCTTTCCACCAACCAAGCCTGTCCGCACCTTGTACCACTTTATTGGAGGCGTGCGTTCAATATCCTGTTGCTCCCCAATGTAGGAGGAACCACTCATTGTTTATGAATTCAATTGGGTGTTCCACCCTGGCATCGTCGACCAGGTGATATGCACTGCACAGGGGATTGCCGTAGGGGATTCACGTGGCCTCCCCCTCGACGTGTGGGGGTAGATCTCCATTGATATGGGGGTGGATCACCTCCCACTGGTTGGCCATGAACTGTACGTGTATTGTCGTCATCTTCTATGTGGATAATTTCTTGCAGGGTGTGTGTGTCAGTTGGTATATCCTTGGCAAGTTCTCGCACAGTGACTTGTCCACTATGGAGTGGCACTGCCTCATGCTGTTGTTCAGACCTTCATGTGAGTGTGATCAACCTGTCTTGGAGCCTTAGATCCCTTTCTTGTTATGCTCAAGCTCTGAGCGTATCGATGTTAGTCGGTTCGCTGAGTCCTGTAGATTGACTCAGACACTGCCAGTCCCTCAAGATGAGGGATGCAGGCAGTGGTGGTCCCCTTATATGCACAACCCCAAGGCAGGGGTTCAATGCAGGGGAGTCAAAGTCAGGCAATCGGCCTGAGGATCTGAGGGTTCACAAGATGAGAGGGGAATACGGATAGCCACCAAAGGGCCAGAGCGTAGCTCAGTATTGGTACAAGAGAACAAGCCTAGAGACACTGCTACAGTCTAGGCTACCTTATAGAGTCAGGGGTCGTGAGAATGGGCTTTCTATCAAGTCATGTGAGTCAAGTGTGTACTGTGGTCATGGGTTCGAGATGGTCAAGGGGTCATATATGGGATAATGGTGAAAAAGCGTAGCACTGCCCCCCTGTCAGGTCTGAAGACGTCCTGGCTTCACCAGGAATCTATCATGGTCGTGTCCTCTTCTGGGCTACTGATGAGCGTAGTGCCGTGGTCTCATATCATGTGAAATCGTTGTTTGAAATCGCTGTGGGCTTGGGCTGCCCATGTGCTGGCCTCAGCCACTTTGTGGATAAAATTCTGTACACGACGCTCGAAGTCGATTCTGTCATTTGTGGGTCATAAGCATTGTCGTCGGGGGTAGCGTGGTGTGATGAGGCATTGTATCGGTTGGGTGGTAGTAGGGATACGTGGGTCCGGTTCAGGGGATAGCGAGAGCGGTGACAGGTCGAGGTTGGGAGAATGAGTGGCATCATCAGTGGAGGACATAGGGTTTTCTGGAGTGGGGGTGTGGGTCAGCTCTTTCTTTTGTATAGTACATAGTCGGGGATTCAAATCAGTCCAGTCAGGGATCGAGATTGTATCGTAATCAAGCAAGGGCAGTCATGAAAGCAGGGTCTAGTGGGCGTTAAAGGGGTTGCTGCCTCTCAGCAGCACTGGGTCATCGGTGACATCTCAGTACATGATCGTGGCCCAGTTTTCGAAGTCCCAGAGATACTTCAGGATGTAATGCTCTTGGTTCCACGCAGTGTGATGAATGATGGTGAGGGTGGTTAGGTTAAGGATGCACTGTCTGTGGTGTTCGGCATGTTCCTGTGCATCCTGGTGGCTTCAGGATCTCCATTCGACATTGGTTCGTTTGAGGGGTTGCCCTAAGTATGGGTCAATGACGAGGATGGATGGTGGCTGTGTTGTTACGGTTTTTGTCCCCAGCCTGTTTCAAACTTACGGACTCATCATGTGACCTTCTGTCATGTGATGCGACTTGGACTTTCCTGCCTGTTATCTCGATTCGGCCATTCCCATTCTGGAATGGCGCGGTACACGACACGTCTCCTTATGGGACGTGTCTGGATAGTTTCTACCTGTTGCAACTTCTACCAGTCACGACTTCTTCCATGTTTCTTCCCATGTCTTGTTTCTTCCCATCATGACTTCTTCCAGTCGCGTACTTAGTTTTCACGTTCATTTGGGCCTTGATGCATACATAGACCCAAACCCCAGACTTGTATAAATAGCATAGTAGTTGAGCACTGGAAGCCCCAGTCTCAACTTAGTCTCCAATACAAGCTAGTTGAACTTCATCACGAACAACCTTGTGTGATCACTCTTTTCTTCTCTATCACCGCTCCGCCTTAATAAGGCATATCGAAGCTCAGCAAGGCGTGCTATAACACTTGCGATCACACAGACTTAGGAGAGGACGCGTCGGCTTATCTAAGCGACACCTTCCTATTATAGAAGTAGTTCACACAGTCATGTGAACTGCTAGAACTTGGCATAGCGTCCAAACTGAGAACTTAAGGTCGACCTACCAGAACCAAGTGCTCAGGCATCTCGGCCTTAGCAAAGCGTTCACACGATCACGTGCTCACTTCAAGCCACGGCCCCTCGTAGCCGTGACATGTGTGGTGTGTTTCTGCTGGGCCTTCTTTTCTTGTTGTCGCTGGGCATATTGTTCTTGACATTTCTTGTTAGCTGTGAGATGCACTACTTGCTTGTCTTCATTGAGTGTAGGTATAGGGGACTCTTTGCAGTTGTCGATTGTAGGCTGAGGAAGTGTCAATGGGATAACTGTGAACAGCAGTGCCTGCATCACCTGGGTCTGTTGACCCAAGGCATGCCACTGGACTGATGCTGATTGGGGGGTGTGAACTACAAAGTGGGCAGAGGGTGCTGGGGTTGGCGATTCAGGTTGTGTAGACCTGGCGTCAGATGGTGTTGAGTACTCGGCGTACGAACGTGTCTGAGTCACATCGCCACTGATCCCAATCATCTGCCAGTCGTCGGTGTTTGTTGTTTGGTTGATAGATGGCTCGAGATCAGCTACAGAGTCGTGGGCATGACATCCCATGGATCTGGCTTCGCAGGAAGAGGGCGAGGAACCATTGGTCAAGTTTGGTACGTTCATCGATGAGGTCATCGAGCGGTGTGGGTAATGGCGGGGTCATTCAGCAATGGATGGGGCAGTGGTCGGATTTGCAGAAATAGGGGTGAAGGTTGGCATGTCTTTCTTGTCGTGTTTTGTGTCGCTGGAGTCTGGGGATGAAGGTGGTGGCTTGGGGAGATGCGAGGATGCAGAAGGTATGGATATTTGGGGGTAATGGGTATTCTTCTTTTAATGGGGATTGTGCGAGTTGTTTCTTTTCTGTGGGGGTGTATTGTAGGAGGAAATAGGGAAATGGGATATTGAAGGGGGTGTTGTTCATTCACGTGGTGTCAAAGGGGATTGTTGCTTTATGTGGGGGGGGGAAGAGTTTGAGGAACGCGTATCTTGCTGGGAGTCGTGTCATTCTGCTGGTTCTTGCAACTGTTGCTGTTGGCCTCGTGTTGGGGTGAGGGGCTAAGTTCCGTGGTGCTTCTGTTGTTATTAATGTGGGTGTGGAGGAATTACCCCCCTCCTGAGGGAAGCGGCTAGTGTTTTAAGGTCCAGTCCATAGGACCGGAAAAAGACCGGGGACTGGACCGGACCGGACCGAAAAAAGACCGGACCGTCGGTTGCGGTTGCATCATTTTTGGCCAACCC
>QLOS01002247.1:3316-16935 GCA_003313725.1 Russula sp. MG48 | reverse complement strand
CAGTGTGCAGCCATAGAGGCGCAAGATGCAGCCATTGAAGGTGCAATGAGCAGAGGCAGCTCGTAAGAGCACCATGGGCAACCAGGGCCCATAACCTGTTGAGCAGCACGTAGTGCGCATACAACCAGGGAGTAAGAGACTCACTTATACAGCAACAAGTAGAAGTCAGAGTACTGAGGATTAGAGCGTGCTACCTGGGGGTTTATATACACGAAGGACAGGAGTGACTGGTCACTATGTGACAGTAAACTAATAGACAAAAAAGAGGGTGTCTTTGTATATCCCTTAAGGGGATATTTGTACTCAACTGGGTGTGGCATATAGCCAGTTACCGTTTCCGGTTCAACACCGGCTTGGCAGCGCAGCCTGTGACCAGGCTGCGCTCATACAATACTGCCTCACGTTACTCCGTGACTGATACTGATACGGCACAGCCCTCTGCTGTGCGCTCTACTTACGCCATTGGCTGACCACTTACGATGACTCACAGATGTGACCCTATGTCACATCTAGGCTGTACTGCATCGCCGTTGTGACTCAGATAGCAGTAGCACGTGACCCCCCCTGTAAAGCCTATATAAGGGCTCTAGTTTATGCCAGTCAAGCCCTAAGCTTGACTTAGTTTCGCAATCAATTCTAGTCTCGAACCTCTCCCGCTTCCTCTCTCAGACGTGGTCTAGCCCTCTGAGAGTAGTAAGAACTTGCTTCGTCTCACACGCCTCTCTGAGTCACTGCAAGACTCAGCTCTGGATCGCGTCCCTAGATATCACCCTTATCTAGACGCCTACCTCCTTCGCGTTTACTCCAAGTCACTCGTCATCCCTGCGGTCACATGGGAAGGATCACGCTACCTTCGTGCTCAAGCAACTCGCACTCAGTCATTTGCGCATAGGCATGTGCTCCCACATCATACTCACGTGACGCGTCTCACACATAGTCTTGTATCGCACAAGTCGTGCTACCAGCCCATCGAGCCGTAACAGGTACGAGTGCAGTCTCGTACTTCAGATCTTCCATCAAGCTACCTTGGGAGTGGAATTGCACCGTCTGGACATCGCTTCGGTTCTCGTGCAAGATGGAATTC
This sequence comes from Russula sp. MG48, assembly GCA_003313725.1. NCBI lineage: Eukaryota > Fungi > Basidiomycota > Agaricomycetes > Russulales > Russulaceae > Russula > Russula sp. MG48. The sequence continues at coordinate 15,851 of QLOS01002247.1, read as the reverse complement.
CAGGATACATTTTCCTGGAAGGCAGTCTCTCGGCAGCGAGGCAAGCTGTGAAGGGACTGGTGACGGTCCGTAGTCCGACGCCACGTCTCATCCCTCTTGAGCAGCGCATCGCGTTGCTGGCAAGTCGCAATCTGTTGTCTCGTTGCATAGAGGAAGGCCAATGGGTGTGTTGCTTACATGGACTCTATTGCGGTGATGTTGGATTCGTATGTGGACAGGATACATCGTCTGATTTGGAAGTCACTGCCACGTTTGTCCCTCAGATCCCCACCAAGCCTGCTGGCAGCAGCACAGGTAAGAGGAAGAGAGGGTCTCGACCCCCCCCATGGACTTGGTCCTCAGTGCAAGTCATAACAGAATACGGCGCCTCAAATGTAAACGACATCTTGCCCAGAAAATTCATGTTTCAGCATGAAACATATGAATTGGGCTTGATCATGAAGCAATTTGCTCTGGCCAGCCTCGCTATTGTCGACAGCCCTCCCAGCAACATACAACACTTTATCACGGCCCCTTGCATCCGAGACCTTCCATTATTTGCACCCTGGGTCCACCACTTTGCTCAGGACTCCATCCAGTCCCAACAAAGGGTCAGAGTTGAGTCTGGGGAGCAAAAAGGGATCATAGGACACCCACTTGAAATCATTGATGGTGTTGCTGCCATCATACCAGACTCAGGTTTCGAAGATATTCCTTTATCTCACATTCCTCTGCGTTCTCTGACGCCGCACTATCTCCCTGGTGATGATGTCAAGGACCATTGGTCGAGCTCGTGTGGAATAGTAGTCTCAGTTGACGAGGTGTGTAAGACTCTCATTTACATCGAAAAGGACTCGAATCGGGAGGTAAGATACTCAGATTACAATCAAAGCTTTACTGATGGGATGCCAGATTTCAACCTCAATGGACAGCGTGGAATTTTTTGAACCTCCACATCATCTGTACAGGATCCAGGTAGGTACCTGGGTTGAATTCTGCGACCCAGTGGACCCTCTACACCGAAAGCAGCGTGGGTACGTGAACAGACAAATGCGAGACACCTGCATATTTGTCATAGATGAACACAGCTTTGGAGAGGTACGTGGCAATCTGCATTGTGAGCTAGCTAACATCTATGTCTAGTTCGAGATCGACATGCGTGAACTAGATGTCTGCCGTGTACAGGCCCCTACCTTGCCCAAGGGCGAGCACGTCCACCCTCTCGTCGGTCAGCGGGTCCTAGTCATCTCCCACCCCCACTTCAAGGGGTACTACGCTCACGTCAAAGACTTTGGTCCATCTGGCGTCTTGGTTGAACTTGAAGCCCAGGTTGCGCAGAATTCGGGACTGCAATCCATTCAACCGGCCAACATTTGCATTGTGTATGAGTTGCTATTCTTTTCTTTTCTTTGTTTTTGCCGTATTTCTGATCTGTTGTTTGTTATCAGACCTCAGACAGCAGGTCCTTCAAGATTGCCAGCTCCCCCTTGTCCATGCACGCCGCCACCTGATGCAGCCCCAGGCCCATCCCGGACACTCACACCAGAACCCGAGAGAGGTAAGATGTTTGTTGTTGCTCCCTGATGTCAAAACTTATCGCGTGCACTCTAGAACACTGGCTGTTCTCCATCACGATACAAGGCCACCTCTACAAGAGACATATACCGTTCTACATCCGTGGCATTCAGGGATCGGGTAATGGGTCGATGGACAGTTATGAGGGCGAGACTGCTAGGACGGTGTCCCCAGCTGAGTGGAAGTCTCCCAGTGAGGTAATGGTTAGCGTGGTCAAGGGTATCCGTCCAGTGTGGATATCCATCCACCCAAAGTTCCTCGTGCCATGGGAGCTGAAGGGAGGCAAAGATGTAGTGGTAATCGATGGCCCTTGGTTCGGCATCGCAGGCACTATTGTGGGCTGGGAGAATGAGTCCTACATCGTCAGATTCACTCTACTGGAAGACTCGCGGGATGAATGTTTTGAGGGAAAGCAGCTTGCTAATTTGGAGGCACTCAGGAGATAGGTCATATAGCATAGTACATTTGTAGAAGTTTTTTGATAATTACAGCACGATCTATGGTTCACTCCCTCGTGAGAATAATTGACTCTCACGTATCTCACTGTTACGACTTCACGGGTCGTTCATGGGCGAAAGCGTAAACCAGGCTACCACAGCACAAGGCAAAGGCAAGCCAAGTGATCTTGAGGCACGTGCAAGGGCAAGCACGTGGTCGACTGAGCTAAGCTGATCACGTGAGGCGTCACGTGATCGTGAGACAAGAGATTAGACACGTGAGGTGACTTGGTCACGTGAATGGCAGGGCAAGTGTCAGACAGAGGGACTACCGGCGTGGCTCCCTAAGTGGACACAAGATAGAGTAGAGTCTTTGCAGCAGACTCCAAGCGGCGTGAGAGGAAGGGGAGACCCTAAGGCTGGCACTTAGAGGGGGCTGGCAGGCGGGCAGAGCTTGGCAGGAAATAGACTAGTTCATGTGGATATGATACTAAGTCTGAGATGGGGCGTCTCCATCTCAGACGGCTACCTTATATACATGAGGGCTCATCTATGTATGGTAAGGATCTCTCAGGCGGCGCAGGCTGGCACTGGTTCTAAGTATAGTAGCTCCACAGAGTGGAGCGCGAGGCTGTATCGTACTGCTCCACATAGGGTGGAGCGCGAGTCTAGGCATAGCGGGGCGAGGCGGAGTAAAGTGGCAAAGGTGAGTCATAGGCTAAGAAATAGAAGCGGCAACAAGAGGGAATCCCTAGGGGAATCCCCGGCATTAGGCGAAGGCGGTCTGGAGTGGTCTAGACTGTGGAGTCATACTCCATCAGCCATTGGCGAGTCAGTCTGAGTCATAAGGCATCTATGGAGATCTCCGCCGGAGATCTCCGTCACGGCAAAGTCCGGTATCCTCTTGGCGGAATGCTCTACACCAAGGGCTTGCACTGGAAACTCGGGGCAACGGGCCGGCGGCCCGGGCGGCACGGCGGTCCGGGTGGTACTGCAGATCGGTCTGGCTTTTGGCTACGGATGGCGAGGGATGTCGTAACACTCACCCAGAGATACTGGGTGAGACAAGGTAGTCACAAATCATAAATGGTGTGTCCTTAGCTCGTGTGTGCTGTCCAGACACTTACGATGGCCATCCTGCTAGGTCCCGTACCGTCTTTCAAGCCTACAAGGGCGATTCACTTGTGGTGCATGTGCACCATCTCCTTCCCACTCTTTTTCCCTCTTTGGCACTTGCTGACTTCCTTATTTTGCAGTCCCAAGCGCCACTTTATCTGATTTGCCACCTGTGCAGATCCCAACCACGGAGTACTCTGCCNTGACCAAAAGCATACCTACCATTCCCCAGAACACCCAGGATCCGTCACGATGGGTCGATATCTCATAGATAAGACCTGTCTCTAGCATATAAAGACCCTCGCCCTTTTATCGATGCAGGCTGCACACTTGTGAGGCTCTGATGCTACCCTCTCAACTCTGTAAGATCAATCTAATGTCTTCTAGTGATTACCCGTGTTATTTCTGTGGCAAAAAGAAATTCAAGTCTGTAAAGGCTTTGAACGCGCACCATTGGACTTGCCCTGCCTGCTGGGACAGCCCACCAGGCTCCCCAAAGCGTGCTCTTGGTCCCCTACCCCTCGAGCAGCGAAAGCAAGGACACCTTGACGAACAAGAGAGTCAAGACGATGATTGTGGAGAAGGGCCGAGCTGTCTCCAGCAGTCTGGCCAGTTGGCCGATGACCTAGAGGCTCTACATATGGTATGTCTCACACCTCTACAGCGAAATGTTTCTGATTTGATGACAGAACCAAGACAACAACCCCACTGGCGAAGGTGAGTTGCCAACACCTGTGCGTTCTGCACGCTCTGGCTGTACAATACGGATCCCTCAATGCCTGATGGACTACATACCCCATGGTGACATGTCTCTGTCCCATGTCCCCCAGCATCCTACACCACTGTCAGATGAACTGTCCCCATCCCCTCCACCTATCAACCCACCACCATCTTTCGAAACCCAGCCCAACAAGCTTGGGGTGTTTTGCCAATACCCACACCTTCCCTCATGGCACCCCGAAGGTGGCCAGTCACTCGACAGCGTATGCAACGCCTCCACTTTAGCCGCCCCCCCTCCACCTCCTATCAACCCAAGGGTCGTGCACAAACTAAATCTCAATTCTAAGCCCTTGCCCCACAAGCCATTCTCAAGCCGTACTGCGGCCATCCTCATGGAGTGTTATCACGACGGGTCTGGAAAGAAATCAGCTGCGCATCTCAACTCCATGGCGAAGGCCATGCATGATGACCCTGAGTTTGATCTCAACGCCTTGGCTAACTTTAGTGCCAAGAGGGAGAACGCTTTGCTCAATGCATTTCTGAAGCATGGGAGTGTTGACCACCCCTTTCGAAAGAACAATGGCTGGCATGAGGCAAGCATTAAAATCCGCATCCCGGTGAGCAGCATTCAATTCACATCTGAAAGCGAAGCTCCAGAGATCCAAGTAGATGGACTCTACTACAGGCGGCTGATCAACATCATCACTGCCATCTTTCAGGACGATGCATCCAAGTCCTTCCATTTCAGCCCATTCAAACAGTACTGGATCCCCAATGACGACAACCCCGAGTACAAGCGTCTGTACTCAGAAATGTACACGTCGGACACTGCTCTCGATTGTCAAAGAGAGGTAGAAGCTTTACCTTGCAAGGATGGAGATAACCTGGAGCATGTCGTCATACCTCTCATGCTAGCTTCTGACTTGGCTCACCTCACCAGCTTTGGCTCTGCATCTGTATGGCCAATTTATGTCGGGTTCGGTAATCAGACAAAGTACGACCGTGCTAAACCCTCTGCGCATGCAACACACCACCTGGCTTATGTTCCATCAGTACGTCATCGAATATCTTCACATAGTTTCAACCTGACATGATTTACAGCTTGGATCCGATTTCGCACATCGATGCGCTGGATTAATGGGTAGGCCACTTAACCAGGCTACAGAAACCCACTGCAAGCACGAGTTGATGCATAAAGTCTGGGAAACATTGTTGGACGATGACTTCATCGAGGCATACATCTGTGGCCTTGTTTGCCAATGCCACAATGGCACATCACGTTGCTTTTTCCCCCGAATCGTGACTTACTCTGCTGATTATCCTGAGAAGTACATGCGCTCAAACTGTATCTACGCTGCACTGACTCCTTATCCTTAGAGTTCTGCTGTCCGGCATCTGTTTGTTTGGAGGGTCCCCATGTCCCCACTGTCTCATCAAGAAGGATGAAATTTCTGAGGTGGGGACTCCAAGTGTTACGCTTTTTCACCGCCTTTTCACCTTCACGCTATATATGACCTTCTGACCGCCTCGAACCCACGACCGCACTATGATACTCCACTTATATGACTCAGTAGGAAGTCCATTCTCGCGATCCCCAGCTATATAAGGTAGCCTAGACTGCAGCTGTAACACTAGGCTTATTCTCTTGTACCAATACCGAGCTACGCTCTGGCCCCTGGTGGCTATCCGTATTCCCCTCTCACCTTGTGAACCCTCAGATCCTCAGGCCGATTGCCTGACTTTGATTCCCCTGCATTGAACCCTTGACTTAGGGTTGTGCGCATAAGGGGACCGCCACTGCTCGCGTCCCTGGTTACGAGGGACTAGCAGTGTCTGAGTCAGCTCCATAGACTCAGCGAACAGACCGACATCGATACGCTCAGAGCTCGAGCGTAACATTAGAATAAGCCTCTCGACACCACGAACGACAGACGCTATACAGCGACCACAGTAACCACCCCATATCGACACCCCACGATACTGATTGCCGGATCGTGCAAGATCCGCTCGACCAAGAGTCACGTGACTACCATCGATCGAAAGACACACACCACCCCGATCCAGATCTAGGAGCTCTTATCGATCGCTCCACGATAACGACCAGCAGACCAGAAATGGCGACGGCAGTATTACCAACCATAAACGACAGCATGCATGCGCCTCGGGCGCAGATAGCGACATTCCCACCAGGGTATGGGCCCCCCGCGCCCAATCCGCCAAACGCACCCCCGATCGTCCCACAGGCACCACCGCTAGCGCCTTACGAGTGGCGCCTAGAAGGACTGGAACCCGCGATATTCACAGGCGATCGCATGGCCACGGACGCCTTCATTCACGAACTCAAGCTCTATCAGTTCCTGAATTCCGAACACCCGATCATAGCTAATGAAGCAACACGGATCGCGCATGCCCTGACATACATCGAGGGCAGAGCGGTAAACGAATGGAAGCGAGCCCAAGAAGAATGGCTCCTTCAAACGATCACCCCAAGCTGGGACGACTTCGAAACCCAATTCACCCAAGACTGGTTCGACGTCAACGAACCCTACCGCGCTCAAGCGCAACTCGACAATCTCACCATGACTAACGATGACATCGACAACTATATCACCCAGTTCGCCACCCTAGCGCGCAAGGCACTGTACCGCGAAGATGACCCAGCGGTACTGGAAAAGTTCAAGCGAGGGCTCCACCTACGCCTCCTTGAAAGTTGCACAAACTACGATCAACCACAGACCTGGACGGACTGGAAGTCCTCCAGTCGACGCCGGCAAGCCATTATCACAGCAATGAAGCCTCACCGGCAAGCACTATGGGAGACGAGACGCATTGCCACCTCGGCAGCAAAATTGAAGACCCGACCAACCTCCCGAGTCCTGTCACCACCTCTCGAGACACCGCCACTTACATGGTCTAACACACCAGAACCCACCGACGACCCAGAGCCGATGAGAATCGCTCGCTTTAAAGTAAGCCGACGACGATCGGATGCGAACCTTCAACGCCTAAAGGACAGAGGGCTCCGAAGAAGGCTATTTACGAGACAACCCAAACAGTACCGACAGTGACCGAAACAACCAAAGAATGAAACCCTGTCAACGGCAGCACAGACCCCCAGAAGGGCGAAGCATCCAACTCAACACCAAGTGCTCGAGCATCTCCGGAAGCTCAGCACTGATGAACGCCACAAACTGGCGTCGCATTGGATCCGCATCCACAGCACAAACCCCAGCCTAAAGCAGACAGCACTGGCCCGGGCTATGTTCAGCCAAGACGTATTCCTACCCCGCGTCAACTCCATCCGAATCTCCACGATTTACCAAACCGCAACCAAAGAAGTGCCGCTCCACGCGTTCCTCGACACTGGAGCCACAGAATGTTTCATAAGCCAAGAGTTCGTAGACGACCAGAAACTAGGGGTCCGAGCGCTCACAGTGCCACGACGCCTGAAGAATGCAGATGGGTCCCCCAACAAGGGCGGGGACATCACGCATTACACAGACCTGGAAGTCACTACAGGAGGCGACGCCCACGTCCTGCGATTCTTTATTGCGGACATGGATGGCGATAAACTAGTGTTAGGATACCCCTGGTTCGCGGCAGCAGACCCACACCCAGACTGGAAGACAGCCACATTCGACACCCCCGTCGTGATCCGCACCATCGGGGCAGCAGTAAAACGCCAAGGGAAATCGGCAAGAGTAGCGGGTATGACCTTCGCACGTGTTGAAGTGGAAGGACCCCTGCTTGAAGAAGGCGACGAACTCTTCGTACGTCTCGCCAAGACCACTGTAGCCCAACAACTAGCGGAGCAAGCAGCAGACAAAACGATACGCGCCTGGGACGAGATTGTCCCGCCGCAATACCACGTGCACGCTCGTGTCTTCAGCGAAGAAGCAGCTCAACGATTCCCCGACGCACGCCCTTGGGACCACGCCATAGACCTCAAACCAGATGCCCCGGGGACACTAGACTGTAAAGTCTACCCCCTCACACCAAACGAAGATATCGCACTCCAGAAGTTCATCGACGAGAACCTCACGAAAGGATACATATGGGCCTCTAAGTTGCCCTATGCGTTTCCCTTCTTCTTCATCAAAAAGAAGAATGGCGACCTCAGACCAGTACAAGACTACCGCAAATTAAACACATGGACCATACGCGACACCACGCCCTTACCTCTTATAAGAGAGCTCATGGACCGACTCACGAGGGTAAATGGACAGCCTGCAGCACTCTTTACAAAGCTGGACATTCGCTGGGGTTACAACAACATCAGAATTCGCGACGGAGACCAGTGGAAGGCCGCATTCAAGACCAATCGGGGTCTCTTTGAACCCATGGTCATGTTCTTTGGGCTAACGAACGCTCCTGCCACCTTCCAATCCATGATGAATCACTTATTCCGCGAGCTCATCAATGAAGGGTATGTCACCGTGTACATGGACGATATCCTGATCCACACCCCCCGCAACGTCGCCCTACATCGACAAGTGGTCGACGACGTCCTATCCGTCCTAGGAAGGAACGATCTATTCCTGAAACCGCAAAAGTGCCAGTTTGAAGCCGACTCCGTCGAATACTTAGGAGTCATAATCTCAGAAAACACAATCGCCATGGACCCTGTCAAAGTCGCTGGCGTCAAAGCCTGGAAGGTCCCCACCACACTGAAGGAAGTTCGGGCGTTGCTCGGCTTCCTGAATTTCTATCGCATGTACATCAGAGGATTCAGCACCCTCGCAGCACCCCTCAACGCACTAGTGGCGCACTGCGCCAAAGGAGGGAGATTCTATTGGGAAGAAACGCATCAACGGGCCTTTGAGGCCCTTGTGGAGGCGGTCACTACCGCACCAGTCCTCCAGCAACCCCGATTCGACGAACCCTTCATTGTAGACACGGATGCGTCGGCATACGCTATCGGTGCAGTCCTACAGCAACGAGACGACAAACAGAAGCTACGACCAGTTGCATTCCTGTCAGCCACACTCGACGCGACACAAAGGAATTGGGATATATACGACAAAGAGCTCTACGCTGTAGTGAAAGCCCTAGAGTACTGGAGACCCTATCTGGCCGGCTCACACCATCAGACACTCATCCACACCGACCACCACAACCTCACATATTTCAGGAAGTCGCAGAACCTGAATCGACGTCAAGCCAGGTGGCACCAAGAACTAGCAGATTATGACTTCAAGCTAGTTCACATCCCAGGCAAACGACACGTCCCTGCCGATTTCCTCTCACGACCCTTCAGTGAAAACCAAGGGGAAGACGACAACAAGGGAGTAGTCATGCTCCCTGACTCCTGATTTGCGAAACTGTCATTCCCAGAAGAAATTGAAGCACGGCGTGAGGTACTACGCCTCCACCATGACCACCCACTAGCAGGCCACCCTGGGATTGCAAACACACAGCATCTACTCGAGCAACAGTACGAAGGAGAGGACATGAAGGCGTTCGCCGCAGAGTACGTGCGCGGCTGCGCCTCATGCCAAGAAAATAAGCCACGCACTCACCATCGACGTGCACCTCTGCAATCACTGCCCGTAGAACCCCAGCTGGGCCCCTTCCAGACAATCGCCATGGATCTCATCACCGACCTCCCTGAATCCCATGGCTTCAACGCCGTACTCACGATCATCGATCAGGGCTGTTCGAAGGCAGCCAAATTCCTACCCTGTACCACCAACATCACCGGAGAAGGAGTGGCGGCATGATACTTGCGCCACCTAATTCCGTGGTTTGGAATCCCCAGAAAGATCGTTAGCGACCGAGACCCCAGATTCGTGTCACAGTTCACCACCGAACTGTGCCGCCTCCTCCACATTCAGCAAAACGTGTCCACCACATTTCACCCCCGAACCGATGGTGCTAGCGAACGCGCCAATCAATGGCTGGAGCAATATCTTCGCCTCTGGACCTCGAATGACCAAACCGCCTGGGCCCCTTACCTCCCGTTGGCTGAGTATGTCCACAATTCATGGCCACACGATCGCTCTGGACAAACACCCCACCAACTCCTCTTCGGCACCAAACCCTTCATCCCGATGTCCACTGAAGAAGCTTGGGTGCCAGAAGTCACCGAGCGCCTTCAGAAGATCCGGGAAGCACGGGAAGCCGCAGCCAGAGCCTTCCAGACCGCAACGGACCGCACAATCCCAATAGAATTCAAAGAAGGCGACCAGGTGTGGCTTGAAGGGCGCAACCTCAAGTTACACTATCCCACGATGAAGCTAGCACCCAGACGATACGGACCGTTCCCCATCACACAGAAGCTGTCACCGGTCACCTACCGGCTCCGCCTTCCCACGTCAATGAGGATCCACCCCACATTCCATGTGGACCTCCTCACACGATACGTCGAAACAGCCGCCCATGGACACAATTACGCCCGACCAGATCCAGAAGTAATCGAGGGGGAGCCCGAATGGGAAGTCAAATCGATCCGCAAGGCAGACCTTTACAGCAGACGACGGGAACTCCGTTTCCTCGTGCATTGGAAGGGCTTCCCCGCATCTGAAGATTCATGGGTCTCGGCCCTGGACCTTCACGCACCTGACCTCATAGAAGACTTCTATCGACGCAACCCGGAGGCACCACGAGCCACGCCACAAGCGCCGAGGCGTCGCTTCCCTAGAGAGGGGGGTAATTACACTACGCCCACTCCCACGACACCATCGATAACGACAGAAGCACCACGGAGCCTAGCCCCTCACCCCAACACGAGGCCAACATCGACAATTACAAGAACTGGCAGAACAATACGACTCCCAGCACGATACGCATTCCTCAAACTCGCCTCCCCAGTCCTCGCCCATCAACCAACGATCCCCTGGGGCACCACTTGATGAACGACACCCCCTTCGATATCCCATTTCCCTATTTCCTCATCCAATACACCCCCATAGAAAAGAAACGACTTGCACGATCCCCACGAAAAGAAGAATATCCATTACCCCCAAACCTTCGTACATTCCACACCCTAGCATCCCCTCACGCCACGACCTTCACCCCTGGATCCCAACGACACGAAACGCGACAAGAAAGACACACCCACCTACACCCCTACTTCTGCAAATCCGACCACTGCCCTATTCACTACTGAATGACCTCCCCACTAGACGACCTCATCAATGAACGCGCCCAACTGGACCAACGATTCCTCGCCCTGTTCCTACGAAGCCAGATCCACGGACTGTCATGCCCGCGACTCTGCAGTCGCTCCCGAGACACCTATCGACCAAACAATGAGCACAGACGACTGGCAGATGACTGGGATCAGTGGCGATACGACTCCGATGCGTTGGTATGCCGAGTACTCGACACAATCCGCCGGCGGGTCTACACAATTTGAATCAGCGACCCCCACGACCTTTTCCCACTTCATAAATCACACACCAGAAACGGCCGCCATACAGAACCACGCGTATGGACAACACAACCAAGAAACGATAGCACCAATATTCACCACGATCCCATTACCTCCAACGTCGAATCGGTGTAGTGAGTCCCCGACTCCTACCCTCGATGAAGAAGCGCGTGTCAAGCGCTTGAATGACAACCGACGGCAACGAGAGTTGTACGCCAAGAAGAAGAAGAAGGCGAAGGCCGCACGACACACGACATGATCCCCCTCCATCCCCAGCGTGGAACCACACCTGGGAAGACCGCTAGGCCTCTGCGACGTAACGTGGCGATCCCGCAGTTATCGAGAAGCCCGAGCCCATCAGGAGCAACGAGGACAACGCATCCTCAACTTAACCACACTGACCATCATCCACCACGCAGTCTGCGCAAACACCTGTTGCCCCGAATGGAACCAAGAGCACTACATCTTGGCCTACCTCTGGGACTTCGAGAACTGGCTGACTCCCCTCTATCGCGACATTAACCATGACCCAGTGCTGTTGCGAGGCCACAACCCCTTCGCCACATGACCCATTCCGATCCACTAAAGACTGACTGACTCGATTACGATACCGGCTTGATATGACTCGATTCGACTCCCGTTCCTGACTGATTTGGTTTGAATCCCCGACTCATTGTACGATACAAAAGGAAGAGCTATCACGCCCCGCTCCAAAAAAAAAACCCTATGTCATCACCCGGCGACTCCTCCCCTCACTCCCTCGTTTTTACCCTCTCGCCCCTCGCTCTGTCCCCTGAGCGGAATCCGCATATCTCCATCCTCACCCAGCCAACACGATGCCTCGCAACGCCACGATACCCCCGACGCCGACGCTCTCGAACCACGAATGATCGAATTGACTTAGAGCGTCGCATGCAGAATTTTACCCACCAAGTGGCGGAGGCCAGCTTACGAGCAGTCCGCGCTCGACGCGAATTCGAACAACGATTCCACATGACACGCGAGAGTGACACTACATTCATCAGTACCCCGGAGGAGGACGCGACGATGACAGATGCCTGGTGAAGCCGGGACGTCTTCAGACCTGACAGGGAGGCAGTGTTACGCTTTTTCACCGCCTTTTCACCTTCACGCTATATATGACCTTCTGACCGCCTCGAACCCACGACCGCACTATGATACTCCACTTATATGACTCAGTAGGAAGTCCGTTCTCGCGATCCCCAGCTATATAAGGTAGCCTAGACTGCAGCTGTAACACTAGGCTTATTCTCTTGTACCAATACCGAGCTACGCTCTGGCCCCTGGTGGCTATCCGTATTCCCCTCTCACCTTG
>QLOS01002241.1:0-17544 GCA_003313725.1 Russula sp. MG48 | reverse complement strand
GCTGCAGAACCACTTGCCAATGGAACAGTCGTATTAATTGGCGGGTTCGTCGCTGGTGGTTACATCAACCGCAATATGCCGAATACCGACCCGACATACGAAGGCGGGGCGGCGGAGCCAACATATGAATTTTTCCCTCCAGGATCACAACCACCTCAAATCATGAATTTCATGGTGAAAACTAGCGGACTGAATTCATACGCTTTGACATACCTCATGCCCTCTGGAAAGATGTTCGTTCAGGCCAATTACTCAACCAGTTAAGTCCATCTCATTCCATCCTTCCCCTCATTCTCTCTCGCTAACTAATAACAGTTCTTTGGGACTATAATACTAATGTCGAGACCCCCTTACCTGACATGCCAGGGCAGATCGTTCGAGTATATCCTGCATCAGGAGCGAATGCCATGCTACCGTTGACTCCTGCCAATAATTACACTCCAACGATCATCTTCTGTGGAGGACAGTTCATGGAAGATGATTGGTGGGGGAATTATAGTTATCCAGCTGTGGACACGTGGAATGTCCCCGCTTCTCAAGCATGTCATCGGATCACTCCAGAACCTATGGATGGATCTGCACCGGCGTACGTGCAAGACGACAACCTTCCAATCGGGCGTACTATGGGCCAGTTGATCGGGCTTCCTGATGGGACACTACTTGTTATCAATGGGGCTTCGAATGGTACTGCAGGATATGCGCAAAGGACGGGTACGACGACTACGTTTGGTGGTATGCCATTTGGGGAGTCACTCGCGACAGGCCCTGTCGGTCAGCCTGCGATCTACAATCCGAATGGGCCTGCTGGTAGCCGGTGGTCAACCGCTGGTCTCAGTTCCTCAAACATACCTCGGCTATATCACTCGTCTGCTCTGTTACTTCCGGATGGGTCCGTTATGATTGCTGGTTCGAATCCAAATGTGGATGTGAATGTGACGACAGTATACCCTACGACGTATACTGCGGAGTACTTTTACCCACCGTACTTTTCTGCCAAGACGCGCCCTTCCCCGCAAAACATCCCGCAGACCCTGTCCTATGGTGGTAATTTCTTCGATATCACAGTTCCGTCTTCATCCTACACGGGTAACGCAAACGATGCGGCAGGCAATACGACGGTGTGGTTGATACGTCAAGGCTTTACAACACATGCAATGAATATGGGCCAACGGATCATGCAACTAAACAACACGTTTACCGTCCGAAATGATGGGACGATCATCTTGCATACAGCACAGCTGCCTCCCTCCCCGAACTTGTTTCAGCCTGGTCCCGCATTCCTGTTTGTGACGATTGGCGGTATTCCCAGCAACGGTACCTATGTCCTCGTCGGAAACGGACAGGTTGGTACGCAGCCGACCGCTCCGGCAAGCGTGCTACCCCCGAGTGTCCGCTCCACGAACGGCTCCAGCAAAGGTACCGGCAAAAACAGTGCCACGCTAGCCCATGTCGGTATTGGGTCCACACTCCGCCTACTCCTTGCGGCCTCCATGACGCTCGCTCTCTCATGACGTGTCATAGATGATGAGGAAGGAAGTGTCAGATGACATTGCCGATGGTTAAACACTGATTATGACTGATAGCACCTGAATTTTGCACAGGACGGACCGTATATACCTTACATGCCATGTCAATAATTGAGCACGTCTTTTTTCTAAACTAATTACTGTAATTGCTCGAGCTTCTATGTTTGAGTCAGCATTTGTATTCCGCAACAACATACACATCGGTAAAGACGCGGTCCCGGGTTTGCCGGTTTGGACTAAAGACAAGGAGAGAAATGACAGTGGGAGGGGATGTGGTAAAACAACGAGAACCAGGCTGATATCAAAACCAAGCCCTCGCAGCGACTCGCGCTCAAAAGAGTGGGTACAAGAGGGGGGCCTTAGCAGTCGACTGCATGAAAGAATAGATTTTCGGCCGTATCCGGCCCGGTCAATCAGCTTTCACTGGCACTGGCAGCCTGAGCCCGCATTGGCAGCAGCGCTGAGAGGCTTGTCAGTTACCGTCTCCTATGGACTCACTCATCTTGAAAGCCAACACGGCACTCCCAAAGTCCCTCAGGAAAACCGACCCCTCTCCAGAAAAATACCGTAAATATCGTCACATAGCCAATCAGAAGCTACGAACGACTCTGCATCGCCAATCTGCGAATTCCGAACGATCAAAAGCCCTCCTCAAGGATGCGGAACTTCTCCTGCCTAATGAGGCTGGAAAGATGGAAGTGGAGGGGGATATGGATAGGACATGGCGAATATCTCAGGACGAGATAGTCAGCTCAGTAAGTGTCGAAGCGGCGCGTGGACGCAAGGAATTTGCTCTGGATGGTGGCCCTTACCGCGCCAAATACACTCGCAATGGCAGACATATGGCCGTTGTCGGACAAAAAGGTCATGTCGCTACCTTTGACTGGCGAACAGGAACTATGCACTCGGAGCTCCAGCTGCGGGAAACCTGTCGGGATATCACGTACGTCCTCGCCTCGTTAATTAGCATGTGCTTATCGCCTCCAGGTTCTTGCAGGATCATTCACATTACGCAGTCGCGCAGAAGAAATATGTTTTCATCTATGACCGTGACGGCGTCGAGCTTCATAGATTAAAATCTCACATCGAGCCCACGCAACTTGAGTTCCTTCCGTTCCATTGGCTTCTTGCCACCGTTGTATGTAACTTGACATGCATTATGCAAGTCTGTCGTTTAACCTTGTCGGCAGGGAAACACGGGCTATTTAAAATATCAGGACACCTCTACAGGGCAGCTTGTCGCAGAGCACCGCACCAAGCTCGGGGCGTGTGTTACCATGACCCAGAATGTACACAACGCGGTCATCTATCTCGGCCACCAGAACGGCACCGTAACGCTGTGGACCCCGAACCTCCCGCAACCTGCGGTACGATTATTGGCGCATCTCGGACCCGTTGGTAGCGTC
The DNA here is from genome assembly GCA_003313725.1 of Russula sp. MG48. NCBI lineage: Eukaryota > Fungi > Basidiomycota > Agaricomycetes > Russulales > Russulaceae > Russula > Russula sp. MG48. The sequence continues at coordinate 14,612 of QLOS01002241.1, read as the reverse complement.
GCCGTGGACCCGAGCACTGGCGGCCGTTACATGGCAACGGCAGGCGTGGATGGCATGGTGAAGCTATGGGACTGTCGGAGTTGGAAGGAAGCTCTTCGGTCCTGGAATAGTCGTGGTGGTAATGCCACATTGGCATGGAGTCAACGAGGGTGCCTCGCAGTGGCGTCCGGCGGTGCAGTCAACGTGGGTACCGTCGTCTTCTGCTCCGCCTTACGTCCCATTACCAACACCCTGAGCCTGGTCAGGTGTACTCACGACCCTCGATACACGCACCTCACCCTGTGCCCTCGCCACCTCCACTATACCTGACGCATCCCCAACCCGCGAAGCCCCACGCGTCCGTCGCGTTCTGCCCATTCGAGGATGTCCTCGCGATCGGCCACGCCGACGGGGTCTCTTGCATACTTGTTCCAGGCACGGGCGAACCCAACTTTGACAGCTCCGAGGCGGATCCCTTCGAAGGCCGGAAGGCGCGCCGCGAGCGCGAGGTCAAGTCGCTACTCGACAAGGTTCGGTTCTGTCTCTATTCCCTGTTCCCCCTTTCTCCCCCCTAGAGGCCAACTCCTCTCTCTCTAGTCGGCGTGCTTATTGCCACCCCACCCCAGATCCAACCCGACATGATCGCGCTCGATCCGGAATTCCTTGGCGGGCTGGCCCCGCCCAGCAAGCTTACTGGTGGTGTGGACCCAGACACCGTGCCGTTCGCTCGGCAGCCACGCCTCGGGCGCTTGCGTATCCAAGGGAAGGCCGACGAGACGGAGGATGTGAGTGAAGACGAAGCGGCATCGGAACGCCCGGAGGACCCCAATAGCGAGGCATCAAAAAACGACCGCGCAGAGCGGGAAAAACGCAAAATGCGCGGCAAGGGCAAAAGCCTCAAACGGTGCGTCGGTCCGTCTCTCGCTCTGCGTCCGTGCGGGCTTACCCGCAGTTTTTTACTAGGTACCTGCGAAAGCAGAGAAAAAATGTCATCGACCCCAGAGCCGTGAGTCCAGAATTCTTCGTCCATGCTTTTTGGCTTTTGCTTAAAGGTTGTTTGCCAGGTCGCAGTACGTGAGCAGCTCGCTAAACAACGGGCCGAGCGTGAACAGGCACGAGTGCTAGTGGAGTCGTACGACAAGTCGAAGTCTGAGCGGCCCTCTGCGCTGGATCGGTTTCACCGTGGACCGTAGTTTCAACATCAACATTTGCATATATTTTGGCTTACTATAACTCCACGGCCTGATTTCGGCCTGTAGTAGCGATTCTTTCTACTCGAAATGACGGCTAGCCGTGTAAGTGTTGTAAAGAATGCCTCGGTATGAAATGTAGGTCTAAGTCAGCTAGCTGGTCCGAATAGGTCCCTAGACGTGTACAGTAGGCGAGTGGGTGGTTAGGTTTAGGTAGAGTGAAGCACGGGATGCAGATTGGGCTACATGGCCATCAGGGAAGACAGCAGGGATAAGAAGACTACAAAGAAAAAGATCGTTCGTCACAGTAAGCTCCGTACCGTGTTGCTCACACTCGCTTATCCCCGTCATCGAGGCGTGCCCGTACGGGAAGGGTAAGCGTCACGATATGGATCAAACTCGCCACTCGGGGCGAATTGCGAGCTGGAGCGCGGTTCAAACTGCTCGCGGTGGGGTGAGGGCACCAAAGCGCTGTCGCTGTAATTGCTTTGCTGCAAGGGCATGAATGCGCTTGAATCGGAGCTACGGAAATCGCGTGCTCCAAGGCCTCCTAATCCTATGGTGGACATGGGATATGTCGGACCCGTGTCGACGGGGGCCGCCGAGCGACGCCGCCGGGCGAGACAAATACCAAAGACAGCGCCTAGAACACCCACCGCAGCAATCCCGGCGATAACGGCACCAATGATAATACCCGTGTGCGAGGGTGAGCTACCGCCCGAGGAGCTGTTGGGCGCAGACCCGGATGCGGAGTTGACACGCACGCTCACCGGGAGCACAGAAACGGGACTCGTGGATTGACTGCTGACTTGTCCGTTCCCAATGATTACGTATGTCCCATTGCTGGGAATACCGTTGATAGTCACGAATAAAAAGGCAGGTCCCGGTTGGAATAGGTTCGGATTGGGTGGTAACTGGGCGGTATGGAAAATGATCGTTCCATCGGATTGCACGGTGTATGTGTTGTTTAGCTGCATGATACGTTGGCCCATGTTCATGGCATGCGTCGTGAAGCCTTGACGTATCAGCCAAATTGTTGTATTGTCCGCAGCATCGTTCGCGAGACCGGAATAAGAAGTCGAGGGAATAGTGATATCGAAGAAATTACCACCATAGGACAGGGTCTGCGGGATGTTTTGGGGGGAAGGGCGCGTCTTGGCAGAAAAGTACGGTGGGTAAAAGTACTCCGCAGTATACGTCGTAGGGTATACTGTCGTCACATTCACATCCACATTTGGATTCGAACCAGCAATCATAACCGACCCATCCGGAAGTAACAGAGCAGACGAGTGATACAGTCGAGGGATGTTCGACGAACTGAGACCAGCGGTTGACCACCGGCTACCAGCAGGCCCATTCGGATTGTAGATCGCAGGCTGACCAACAGGGCCTGTCGCGAGTGACTCCCCAAATGGCATACCACCAAACGTAGTCGTCGTACCCGTCCTTTGCGCATATCCTGCAGTACCATTCGAAGCCCCATTGATAACAAGTAGTGTCCCATCAGGAAGCCCGATCAACTGGCCCATAGTACGCCCGATTGGAAGGTTGTCGTCTTGCACGTACGCCGGTGCAGATCCGTCCATAGGTTCTGGAGTGATCCGATGACATGCTTGAGAAGCGGGGACATCCCATGTGTCGACAGCTGGATAACTATAATTCCCCCACCAATCATCTTCCATGAACTGTCCTCCACAGAAGATGATCGTTGGAGTGTAATTATTGGCAGGAGTCAACGGTAGCATGGCATTCGCTCCTGATGCAGGATATACTCGAATGATCTGCCCTGGCATGTCAGGTAAGGGGGTCTCGACATTAGTATTATAGTCCCAAAGAACTGTTATTAGTTAGCGAGAGAGAATGAGGGGAAGGATGGAATGAGATGGACTTAACTGGTTGAGTAGTTGGCCTGAACGAACATCTTTCCAGAGGGCATGAGGTATGTCAAAGCGTATGAATTCAGTCCGCTAGTTTTCACCATGAAATTCATGATTTGAGGTGGTTGTGATCCTGGAGGGAAAAATTCATATGTTGGCTCCGCTGCCCCGCCTTCGTATGTTGGGTCGGTATTCGGCATATTGCGGTTGACGTAACCACCAGCGACGAACCCGCCAATTAATACGACTGTTCCATTGGCAAGTGGTTCTGCAGCAGGATACCAGCGAGACTTGGCCATCTGTGTACCATTTGCAGAGTCATAATGTGAACATGGAGACGAGTTAACGTCTCCTTCACATGGAGTAAATATGCGAATAGCACGTCTGCCGTCGTAAATCTGGTAGGTAGGATCAAACGCGGTGGTTGAGCCAGGAGCGGAGTTATCGCCGCCAGGACCGACTGCGGAGTTTCCGCCAAAAAGAGCGAAGGAGGCATTAGGGAGATGCATTCCTGCAGCGCAGAAAGCATTTGTCTGGACATCGATGGGTGTTGCTGTCCGTGAAGCAATGTCCCTATCCCGAATATTAGAGAGGGACAGGTAAGACAGAGGGATTCTCACCAAACTGAGGCATAAAGGGAATGACCGTTTATTTGATGAGCATTCCCCTCGACTTTGTCGAGAATGTAGACCTTGTCCGAGCCACCTACAAACATCTAGAATGCAGGAAATGAGAGAGCTGCTGAGAGTAGACAATCCCGATCCCTTGAACGCACCATCATGGCGCTTACAAGGGTATCTCCTGCAGTAACGAAAGTACCCGGTTTCTGAGCAAGTGCTGGAATGACTGCGGAGAGCCCGAAGGCAATGAGGGAGTGGGGAAGCATGGGGGAGAAGGACAGTAAGGGTTAGAGAGGGGCGACAAATAAAAAGAATGGCGATGAAAAAAGAGGTGAGCAAAGAAGTGATGGGAAGAAGAAGGGAAGGTGAGTCCTTTGGCTGGCTATAGAAAAGTGAAACGATAAATCATCAATTGAACATAACCGATTGTGTTAATGTTTTGTTTTGGCAAAACTCGTCACGTCACGCGACAGCTGTCACTCAGGGTTTAAGGTTAAAATAATAGAAAATAGCCCTAAGTTAAGTCAGTCAGAGGCACCCGAGACCCGAGATGCATCCGAGATTACTGTACAGTAGTATCGGGACTATATTTATCAAATACCTCCTGAAGCGCTTCATTCAGGTGCCTGTCCCTTAGTTCATCTATCAGCATCTCCAGTCCGCCGCCTTCCATGATGGCCTCGCAAGAAACCATGTTCCCTTTGCCCAGTCGGTGGTCTGTGACACGATTCTGTTCTGCATGGTAAATGGAAATTACGTAGCACACGTTACGGTGACGTGCCTGTGGGTAGTTATACGTTCGAATTTTCTCGCTGCGATCTGCTGTTCGTACAAGGCTTTTTCTTGTCGCCCGGCGCTCAGCTTGCTCCCGCATTAAGTTAACGTCCATCAGCCGCGCCCGCAAAACTTGGAATGCTCGTCGTTTATTCTATGTGTATGTGGGTGAAACACGAGCTCTTACTTCAAATCGGGGCGTACCTGGTGTTGACTTCGTTCATCCTGCATCGAGACGGTGATTCCAGTCGGTAAATGCGTGAGGCGTACCGCAGATTCCGTTTTGTTCACGTGCTACGATTGCATACGCTCGGTTTGATTTTATACAGGAGAGAGTCGAAGATAATAAGTCGAAGACACACCTGGCCACCGGCACCGCGCGCGCGCATGACCTCGACCCGTACATCCTCGAGCTTTAGCAGATCATCTGTGCCATTCGAGGGCGATTCTTCGGCGAGAGGCAACACCTATAGACATGAGCGCGGCGGTTAAACGACAAGTCCAAATCCACTCACCACCGCCGCAACAGTGCTCGTGTGTACACGACCACTGGCTTCCGTCGCAGGCACCCGCTGCACCCGATGCACGCCGCTTTCCCAACGTAACGCATCGTAAGCACCAGCGCCTTTGACCTCGAGGAGAGCATCTTTGAAACCTCCCCCGTCGCTCTCGGAGCTCGCTAACACCGTTGGCGCCCAGCTATTCAGCCGGGCGAATCGCCCATACATCCGCAAAAGCTCCGCGACGAACAGAGAGGACTCGGAACCGCCCACACCAGCTTTGAGCTCAACAAGGGCGGAGAGCACGTCAGTTTCGGAGGACGGGAGAAGTGCGCTTGGAAGCTGGTGCACAAGTAGCGATTGTAGGCTCCCAAGGAGTGAGTCGGTCTCAACGACGGCAAGATCGAGAAGCTCGGGAGAGTCGAACAATTGCACTGTCTCTTCGTATGACTACTGCAGCGGGTAAATAGACGGGTGGAAGGTGGAAGGTCCAAAAACTTGACTGACAGCCTTTAGGGTGCGGAATTGTTCTAGGGCAATTCGCAAATTTCTGTTTGCATTGGGTTTTCGCACCCCTTCTGCATCTTCACTAGAAGTTTCTTCACGAGCTCCCTTGAATACATTTGAGTTGAAATCATTGAGCACGTCGTAAAGACAATACCAAAGTAAAGTCATGTGATGTTGAGTTCTCCAAGTAACTAATTAAGGGTGCATGCCCGCGAAGAAGCTGCTCGTATCTGGCGATAGCCTCTGACTTCTTTGAATGATATGATGCAGAAGGTGTGGGGTATCCGTGGCGTGAAATATACGGCCGTGATGAGTGACGCAGGCATCGTCGTATAAGGAGCATGGCAGAGAAATGGCTGCCGTAAACTGTCGCCGGTCCGGCAGCTCAGTCACGGTTCCATGGCCCCGCCCTCCGAGTCAGGCTAGCCTGAGCACTATCCACGCTTTCAAGTTGTGCAACCATGGCCTTCAACGGATCACAGAATATAGAGGCAGAAACGATTTCAATACAGTGAGTGGCCCTCGCTGGCATGGTCGTCAGAATTTGAGCTCAATATCCCCTAGGTCTCAGCCTGACAGTAAGACCCGTCGGTACGATCGTCAACTCAGGTACGCCCCTCGGATCGGGTCTGTTTTGAGTCTCACTCATCCTGTGTGACGTTCACAGACTCTGGGCTGCGACAGGGCAGTCCGCTTTGGAATCTGCACGCGTTCTGGTCATTGGTGCCAGTGCGACCGCGACCTCTATCCTAAAGAATCTCGTGCTCCCAGGGATCGGCCACTTCACTCTTCTTGACCACGCTGCTGTTTCACCGGCCGATGCAGGAAACAACTTCTTTCTCGAGGGACCCACCAGCATCGGTCGTAATCGCGCCGAAGAAGCCGTTCGTCTCTTGGCAGAACTGAACGACGGTGTTGACGCTCGCGCGGACACTCGTGACATTGCGGATGTCCTCGCTTCTGACCCATCTTACTTCTCCGGCTTCTCTCTCATCATCACACATAACCTCCCCCCAGTACTATTAACGCGACTAGCTGAACTTCTTTGGAGAAACCCCTCTTCTGCGCCCCTCATCCCAGTGCGTTCAGCAGGCTTCCTTGCCGACTTTTTCATGCAGTTCCACTCCCACGAGAGTGCGTTGCTCTGCCTCGATCTGATAATTACCAGTGATCCAATGTGATTTGTAGTCATCGAGAGTCATACGGACACCTCACCTTCACTTCGCATAGACAAGCCGTTCCCGGCACTCCTCCAAGCAGCCCGGGCGCTTGATTTTGATTCTATGGACACGACCGACCATGGGCACATCCCCTACGTATATATCATCGTTCGTGCTCTCGACGATTGGAAGGCAGCAGTTACGTTGTTTTCATTCGCATCGTGCACCCATGTCGAGCTCACACCCGCCCACAGCACAACGGACTACCGCCTCAGACTTCCGCAGAAAAGCAAGAATTCAAGTCTACCTTAAATGCTCAAAAACGTGTTCCGGACGAAGAAAATTTTGATGAGGCAGTAGCGCAGGCATACCGCGCGTGGACCCCAACAACTGTTCCCCCGCATCTAGTCGAGCTTTTCTCTGATATGACAATGTCTCCGACTCCCTTCGGGCACCTCGTCTCCGCCCTTCGTTCATTCTCGGAACGCCCGCCCCACGTTCTTCCGCTCAGTGCTACTTTGCCTGACATGAAGAGTGATACAGAGGGCTACGTGCGGCTGCAGAATCTCTACCGCGCGCAAGCTGCGGCCGAACGTGAGCAATTCCGCTCACTTTTGCAGGTTCCCATCGACGGCGAGCTTGTTGATTTATTCGTTAAAAACGCGCACGGCGTACAATTGCTCAAGGGTGCGCGGTACGGCGATCTGGACGCTGCGCCTGAAAGACTTGGTGAGTGTATCAACGCCCGTGGCATACACACAGGTGGCGGCTGCTGAGAAACGCTAGTTGCCCACCTTGGCAGCCTAACGAGAGAAACGGCCACGCATCTGGCGCTTTCCGCGCTTGATGCGTGGCGGTCGACCCCTCCCAGGCAAACTGGTGGGCCCACGGAGAGCGAACTCCGCGAGCACATCGCTGCCTTGATCCCCAATACCTCGGTAGGCGAAAAGGAGATTTCGGACGCTCTCGGCGAGATGTGAGTTTGCAATGGTTTTAAGCAGACGGGCCCTGACCATCATCGCAGTGTCCGTGCACCAACAGCCGAACTTCCAAATGTTGCCGCGTTTCTCGGAGGAGTGGTCGCACAGGAGGCAATCAAGATGATTACAAGGCAGTACATTCCGGTCAATGGCTATTGTGTCATTGACCTTGTCGATACTTGGACTGGCGTGCTGGCATTATGAACTGGTATGAAAGGAAAAATATACAGATGTCATCAGAACGTGTAGACTATCCAAATGTACGTAAACATTGAAGGGGTTGTTGGGGAATAATGGACACAGATAAATCATGTCACAAATTCAGTTATGTCAAGTCGATTATATCGTTAAAAACGTCTCTCAGGATTGGCCGACCTCGTAAAAGCCCAACGTCGGGGTTTATTCGCCTTCTCTTGCTGCTTCTCGCACCGTCTGGACACTGCTTCTGCCCCAGTTTGTCGGCTTCCAGGTTCTCCATACAATCCTCATGCGTGCGGCTGGTAGGTGCGTCTCGGCTAGGGTGGAACACCCCCGCATGGGCTTCGTGAGCACCATACGGAAGCTGGATGATCCAGTCCTCGCCCTCCATGAGCTCGAAGAATGATGCTAGAAGTGGAGTCCGAGCGAGAGTTCTGCGCGAACCGAAGATGACCAGCTTTGCACGGGCCCTCGTGAAAGCGACATTCATGCGCCGCCAGTCCTTTACAAGATCACCGGTCTGCGCTCCCATTTAGCGGGCCATCCGTAAAAAGCTGAAAAAACGCACTATTCCCTCTTGATTTGAGCGCACCATAGATACGATAATGCAGTCTTTATCTCTTCCCTGACTGCGGTCAGCCGTGAGAACCTCAACATCGGGTTGACTGCTCAGTAGATGGGAGAGCAGTTTGATCTGCTGCCGGTAGAGCGTAACTACGCCAATTTGTTCTGCGCGGATGCCGCAGCGGAGCAAGCATTCTGTGAATTGGCACACGAGCGCGGCTTCCGTCACGTTCTGTACCAGGTCGCCCGCGTGCGACTCTGTCGCGGGAACGTAGTCCGTGTCCACAAAGACGGCTTTTCGGCTACACGTAAATGGTCAGAATTGGGCAAGGATTTCCTTCAAGCGAATGTTTTGCCTTGGAAGCAGTAGTTCTTTCATCCAACACGGGTTCCCACAAGGTGAAGTTGGGGTGTGGATTTGTTGTATGAACATATTGTCGGGCAGCGTCAGAGTCTGGTTGGCAACTTTCTGATTTCCGCAGCTTAAGCGGTCATTGTAGATGAGCCTGTTGGAGAGAAGCATGATATCTGCGTTCATACGATATTGCTGTGTGAGTTCGACCACCGCTTGTGGGTGAGCTTCTGAAAGCCGTCGAAACAGAGAAACATCCAGGCCCCCCTTTCTTGCCTCGCGGTTGCGTACCTATAAACAGGTTCTGTCAGGATCGAGACATCATCACAGGGCCTTGAGTCATACCAGCGGGGGAAGCTGATAATGATCGCCTACGAGAACAAATTTCTCCGCAAAACGCAAGGGGCCGAGACATGTGGGTAGAGTGATTTGTGATGCTTCATCTACGATGCAATAATTGAATACCCGGCGCGAGAATAGCTCGCTGTAACTTTATCAGTCTGGGTGTCTCGAAAAGGGCCGAAGACGCACTGCTGGATGGAAAGCGCAGTGGTCGCAACTACCCTTGGGGTCATGAATTGGCGTTCGAATTCCTCGATCGTTTTAGCTTGTTTACGAGCTGAGAGATGATATTGTCTTGAACCAGGGTGAACCTATAATGCGCTCAATCCAAGTCGATTGCATTCAACCTGAAAACAAAGCCTGCCTTGTCTACATTTCCAAGCCGCAAAATACCAAAATCTACACCCTCGAGCTTTGCAAGAATAGTGTCGACGGCCGAGTGCGTATACGCTGATAGCAACACGGTCTTGCCCATCTCAACCAACATGCGGATTAGGTGCGCCACAACGGTGGTTTTTCCCGTACCGGGCATCCCTAGGATTAATGTGTAATCGCTAGAGCGGAGCACATTCTCGACAGCTAGCATTTGGCGGTCATTCAGCGACCTCGCCAAGGCTCGGCAGCGCAACGAAGCGCGTACTGCTGACAACAGCTCGCTCTCCGAGTCGAAAATCGGCGGAGCGAGGTCAACAACGAGGCGTAAACGCGTAGTATCCCCGCCAACATAAAACAAAGATGCAAGGTTTTCACGTACGCGACCCATACCAGCGGAGAACTCGTCCTTGTCGATGCGAAAACTAACCGGAACATTCGAATTTATCTCACTTGGCCCGTGTTGATGTAGTCGCTTACGAAGACGATCCTGAATTGCCCCGAGGTCGAGCGCGTGATCGACGCCGAGGACAACGTGTTTAGGGCCGAGATCCAAAATGAAGCCTCGACACAGCGCAAATAGATCAGGGGCAACAGAAACTGTGACTGCATCGCTAACATTCATGTGTCCGTTAAGCAAGCTTTCTGCGCCTGCGTCCACGCGCCTCTGGAAGCGATATGTGAATCCATGGATCTTGCTCGCCCCTGGGTAAGACGACTCTTCCGTTCCAGAAGATGTGTCTAACATCATATCCGCGAAACATCGGCCTAATGCTTCTCGCTCTCCAGCGCCGAGGGTCCACAGCTCTCTTTTGAAGCGCATCATGTCTTGCTCCTCAAGGGCGATCAGGCGCTCCCATGTTTTGAAGAAATCAGCGTGTGACTGGCTGAGGTGCCTAGTCTTCTCTGCGTAAATGTCCGCGATTTCCGAGGCTTCATCGGTGACGTTTTCCACAGCCTACATCTGTTATTGTTGCTCGTACACAACGGGGTCATGAGAGACACGTACCCGGCGATATAGCATACAGGCGTCCAGAGCGAAGCACCGCCCGCATAACCGCTCATTGTCTATCGTCGGTGGTAAAAATGGCGATTCCTCCTTGAGCCGACGTTGTTCGAATCCCCTGAAGCGACGCGCCATCCACTCGGCAATCGCATTCCGCACCCCGACAAGTGCACGAAGTTCGTGTCGGATAACAGGAACGGATATTACCTCCTCACTTTGTGTGTAATACAGTAAACCGAGATCCACGGGCTCACCATAGCGTTCCTGCATCAAGAGGGTGTACAACATGGTTTGGGCGCGATGTTCGAGCCCCGCGACGGCACGGCCAGTCTTTATCTCGAAGGGAGCCGGATGGCTAGATGGTGACTCTGAGTCACGGATTACGACGGCCTGTACGGAGGCGTCGAGTTTCCCCCTGAGTCCATAAGTTGGGGACCAGATGTCTTCTTCAACATCGTGCAGTGAGCTGATCGCTAACCGCGCGTCCTTCCCGCGAGCTGCGCGAGTGTCTGACAATATAGCATCAGGCTTGGAAGGCAGGTGTGAGCTCTCGGTACACATGGGATTGAGGGAGTTACCTTAGGATTGTCTCCAATGTACCGCTCCCCAAAAGTCTCGACCCCAACAGCGCGACGTAATATCTCATCCTTGGCGACAGATAGCGTGACACCTGCACGCACAAGATCACCAAAACCCATCGACAGGGCGGTGTCCACACGGGCTTCTATCCATGGCGCATCCCAACGCTTTTCCCGGAGGCACTGTTGAAAGACGTCGTGCAATATGGTGCCGTACACGAGAGCAGGAGTCGGGGGGCTTAGGGCTCGTACCAGCGCGGTGACTAGGGGCCTACGCTGGCAATTCGGTGCAGAGGCGAGCAGAGATGGTGTGAGGAGTGTGTCTGGATGGTGGATGAGCAAATTCTCAAGAGTCGTCACCGTGATGGTTTTCTTGCCGTTCGGCGAGATGTCAAAATGACCGACAATGTTCAGCACGTCACCTGTTCAGGTATGATGGGGATGGAAGGTAAAGATAGCTTTTCAATCGCACCTTTGTGAATGTTCGTGTACACCCAATCGTCCCTCAATATTATGTACCGAGGTTCGAGCCCGGGCTCGGTTGTGGCCAGGACGTGCTAAGTGATGTATTTCTTTGAGCTTCAGTAAAACCCGGAGCAGCATTCTCACCTTCTCACGCACCCCATCATCCCACCTGTCCGTTATAGTTTGCGCCAGACATCTCGTGCAAGGATCTGGGGTATATTTTGATGCAACGGGGAGAGTCGAGACCTGGTGCTCAGAGTCCGCTCCTAACGCTTTCCTGGGCGAGTCACGAGGTTTCTTTGGAGTTGGTACGTAGTCGGAGAGGGCATCCCAGTCCCAGCCAGAGGTTTGTTCTTCAAGGTCAATTTGCCCTGCTGAGTGAAGCCGAAGTTTAGGCGTAGAGGTGGTACTGGGCTTATGGGAGGAAAGCTTTCGGTCACGGGTAGGTGTCACGGGAGGATCTGTAAGAAGATTTGCCATAAAGGCATCCTCCTCTGCGGTAGAAGGTTTCGCTGTGGGCGGGATATACATACAAGTACTGTAGTGGAGTGAACGCGTCTTTGGTCACGGGTGCGTGTCGATGATGTAAGCAGGTGGGTTATAGGTCGACGGACCGCGCGCTTGGGTAAACCTTGAATTGAAAGCATTTCATGTCATGTTGTCCTCAATCCTGACTTTCCCGTTCCACGTCCTAGCTAGTGTCATTCGGTTTATTTTCCATACTTTACGTATTCCCCTTCCACGTATCCCGTTTTCATCCTTAAACTTTTACCGTCCTCTTATCGCGAGGCCTTTCACTCGTTCCGACCCATATACGGCCTCTGACCGTTGGGTCCGTAGCCTCGAGGAAGAGACAGGCGCCCATTGTTTCAGTCGCGCAAGTCCAGTTCCTGATGTTGGCCCTTCTACCTCGCAACTTCAAGCCCGTGACCTTCGCAGCAGACTAGGCCCCGGCTCTCCAAGACTTCTACCGGACTTTACTCTCGGCAGCTATGACGAGATTCTACGCCTGTGTCAGTCAGAGATACGCATTGGTTGTATCGTCTTGGTTAGCGGCGAGCATGATGACGTTCCAGACTTCAAGCGGTTAGCCGTTGGCCACCTTCCACCCTGTTCCTTTCTAACCGCTATGCAGGCATACTTTAACGGATCCTACTCTCGTCGAACTCTTTCACAAGCACAGATTCATCGCTTGGGGTGGCGATGTTCGGGAACGTGAAGCTTGGAGTGGTGCGGACTATCTCTTTTTGCCCACTAATTCTTCACTTATGCTAGGAGATAGCCGCACAAAAGTTGCAAGCTACCACCTTCCCATTTGTGGCCTTTGTGGCACTGCAACCCCCCCGTGCTTCTGCCTTCATGGGCACATCGTCGCGATCCTCCTCAGCGCCCTCGCTTACCATTCTGTCTCGGCATCAAGGACCTGCGATCCCAGCGTCAGCGCCAACGAGCGCTCGTTCACTGACCGATCACGTCGTCCTCCAGCTACTTCCTCGTGTTACACCATTCCTAGAAAGTCTTCGAGTGGCTGCAGCAGAGCGTAGTCTCGACCGTGCCCTCCGAGAGGAACAGGATGCTGCATTTCGCGAGAGCGCCCGCCGTGATCGGGAAAAGGAGGCGCGCCGCGTTGAAGAGGCGCGCCGCACCGCGGAACTCGAGAAGGCTGCAATGGAACGCCAGCGTGCGGCAGACGAGGCCCGCGCCCGTATTTCCGATGCACGAGATCGTTGGCGACGTGAGTCTCGACAAGCGCTGGTTCCACTTGAAGAGCCACCAAACGTGGACCCGATCCGTATGATTATTCGCTTGCAGGATGGTCAACGCCTCGTACGATCTGTTGCACGCAGCTCGACAGTAACATCTCTCTACTGTTTGGTCGATGCACACTTTACCCCCACCAATGTAACTGCAACAGGGATGGAGGCATCCGTCGCCGAAAACGACTTAGGGGAGCTTATACTTTCATCAGGGCAACCTGTCGAGGCTTGGTGGGGGTTCTCTTTGTTCACTGCGTATCCTCGCCAAGCTATTCCTTGGCAGTCTGCTGTTCGCTTGGTGGATATAGGGCTGGGGAATGGGGGCCAAATTGTTGTGGAGACTGTTTCCAAGGAAGTAGAGAAAGATGACGATGGCTACGATACTGAGGGAAGCGAGTGATGTTGTTTGTAGTCTTTGACTTGTTGGGGCGGGAGTGTCGGGAGAAAAAGTTAGAGTACAAGCCTTTACTGATATTCACGACATTACGGGTACAAAAGTATACGCCAGGAAGTGTTGATCACTGACTGAGGATTGTGCGTACAAACGACTCATAATTCACGTTCCCATCCCTGCCGCTAGGTCAATCATTTTCCAATGGTACTGGAAGGAGACACGTACGCGCCAATCTGCACCCCTTTTAGTAGCTCGTCCACTTCCTCATCGGACATTTTCTCCCCGAGTTGGGTCAACACATACCGTAGTTCACCGGCGCCAATGAAACCATTGCCCTCCTTGTCAAAAACCTGAAACCCACGAATGAACTCTTCTGTGAAAGGAAGCTTAGTGAGTGTTTCTGATCTTATCTTTTCGGAACAAGTACCAGGAGTTCCCGAGGGCTTAAAGCCGTCTGGCCGATTCAAAATTGTCAAGAACGTTTTGTAATCGACTGCAAACAAAGAAGTGAAGTGTGAGCTATCAGCTGGGACTCACTCACCATCTCGTGGGGCGTTTGCCTCAATATCAGCGACCTCGGCCTGAGTAGGGTTCTGTCCCAGTGCACGCAACAGATCGCCAAGCGATTCGCGCGGCACAGCTCCGGTACCTTTCTTGTCGAAGAGGGCGAAAGCTTCTTTGTACTCTGTCGGATATGAGCGTCGTGTTAACACAGCTTAGGATGGACCCGACCTGCGTTGTCACTCTTCGGGAGGGGGTAAGTTGACGCCAGAGATGCAAGCATCGTACACACTTACCATGGCTGTCTGATAGTATGTTTACGACGAGATGAAGCTGGGGTGACCCGGTTGAATTGGCCACAAATGGAAATGGACAACGGCTGACCGGACTCGGACCTGTGAGTCCGAAGTCAGTTGAGTTCAACTCGTCTCCTAGTCGCTTGCCACGACCGCACACTGATGCATAATCACTGGTTTCGATGTTCCTGTTCAACGCT
>QLOS01002240.1:0-10023 GCA_003313725.1 Russula sp. MG48 | reverse complement strand
CAATCCCAATCCCATGCCTCAAACGTTACCTCTCCATGTAGCCGAGGCAATCTATCTACGTGCAACATTCGAGGCAACCGGCGCCTACCCCAAGTTTGTACAGCAGAACCCCAGGACCGCATTCCGCGACTTTGAAAGGGCCGCTCGTTCTGGGTTTTCGGCTGCGTGGTTCAAACTCGGACGTGACTACGAGAACTTTGGTGACCTTGCGCACGCTAAGGACTGTTATGAGCGCGGTATCCGGAACAACAATGAAAGTTGTCTATATGTACGTGCTAGACCATTTTTTGATAAATGGCGCGTTAAAATGTCAACTGCCAGCGAATGGGGATGGCCCACTTGATGGGTCAACTTGGTTTGTCATCCGACCCAGAGGTTGCCCTCCCAATCCTTCAACGTGCCGCTACCCTAGCGACTGTGGACGTCCCTCAACCGGCCTATGTCTTTGGCCTCCTACTCCTAGGGGAATTCTCTCATGCCTCTATACCCCAACACTTCTTCTCACCCCTCATTCCGCCTGGGAGTTCCCGCGACAATGAGGCCCGGCGCCATCTCGAGCGCGCGGCGTACCTGAATTTTGCACCCGCACAGTACAAGCTTGGACACGCATACGAATTTGCGCAGCCGCCGTTCCCATTCGACGCGCTGCTCTCCGTTCAGTATTATTCGCTTGCGAGCCAGCAAGGGGAGATTGAAGCAGAAATGGCCCTTAGCAAGTGGTTCCTGTGCGGGTCGGAGGGTGCTTTTGACAAGGATGAATCCCTCGCTTTCACCTTTGCCGAAAAGGCCGCACGCAAGGGTCTCCCCAGTGCGGAATTCGCCATGGGTTACTATATGGAAGTGGGCGTGGGCGGTCCTAAAGATGTTGATGCAGCACTCAAATGGTACACTCGCGTAAGTCAGCCGCCTGTCGTCTTGCCAATCCTCTGATACAGGATTGTCCCTTGTATGTAGGCATCTGAGCATGGCAACACAGACGCTACCGAACGGCTCGCTGCGCTGTCACAGCCCGCACCGCAGGCTCTCTCCCGCCAGGAGCACGACAACCTAACGGAAACTACGCTCGTGCGTAAGCGCACTCAGGCCAAGCAGCGTTCCGACGCCCGTGGACCTATGGGAGGACAGCGTCACGGAGGCCGGCCAAATAGCCATCAAATCGTCGCGAACGTTCGAAAGAACTCGCTTATCCACCGTCCTGGGACGGGTCCGAGCATCGCTCCTACGCGTCCCGATCATCCTTCCGCGGACATGGTTCCGATAAATGAAGGCCATTCTTACCAGCGTCCCCCGCAGCAGGTTCCGTTTAGCAATAGCGGTGGGGCCGGGGGTTTCGGCGATCGCCCACCACCATCACAGTCAGCAAGCGCAGGCGCAGGCCCGGGTAGATACTCCCCTCCACAACAGCCCCAATCGTTACTCCCTCGTGGGACCAGCCCGGCGACAGGTGGGTATCCATCACCACGTATCCCCGCGCAGCAGGCGCAGCAGCAGTTTGGGCAACCGGCAGGGAGACGGCCGTCTGCAGGACCGGCGCCCGGGGCACCTGGGCGCCGCCCGCACGCGCCGAGCGGATCAGGTCCCGCGCCCTCTGAGCCACCGGCGCGCCCCACACCGGTTAAAGGCCCCTCAACGTTCCAAGAAATGGGATTCCAGAGTCAGAAACTCGAGGAGAAGGACTGCATTATCATGTAGAAGGAAGAAAAAAAAAGCATCAAGAACAAGCATTAGAAGAAGAGAAATCAGGAGAGAAAACGGGATCGTTTTGTGGGTGTGTATACCCATGGGCCACATAAACTCCTTGGACTTGCGTGGCCCCTTTGTTTTTCCTCGTCGAAAGCGCTCAGTCACAACATCTACGTACTAGCTTATGATTTGGTTTACTTCTCTCCGAGGTTTTGAGATTGCATATTTATATTTTTACACACCGGCCGTTTCTGCATGATGTCACCCTACAACCGCTTTTAAATATCACGACAAATAGATCACTGGCAATTTGATTACTCCTTTTTCCTATGGACACATCTCTCGGTTGTGCGGCAAAGCGAAAGAAAAGAAAAAGAAAAACATGGTCGTGACGGGTCATAAAATTAAGTATCGAAACGAGACAACACAGCGACAATAGGATACAGAGTGAAGGGAATGGCGAGGATCAGATAGATCGCCATCGGATGACTCAACGCAGAAGGCACAGATGCGCGGCGAGGAGAAAGAGGACGTGATGTTATTATACTAAAAAAAAGGAGGCCATGTCAATCCGTAAAGAGGTGAATAGGAAAAAAAATCTCGAACAATAATATAAAAAAAAACGTTCGTGTTGGGGGTGGATTGTCCCGTGTTTCGGGACAATTATTACTCCTTCACTCGCCATGCAACAGCAACAGCTGCCACAGCGAGCACAAGCACGCCCGCTGCTGTCGACACCACCTGTGTTTGTGTATATTGTGCATGGTAGAGCCGCTGAGAAGACACGTCAATATGTATCCCGATGTGCGTGCGAGACACGCGATAGCGAAGGGGGTAACTAACCGGATTTGATAGCCCTACGTTTAAGCTAGCTTTATGCATTTGCTCCGCATCTTCCTCACTATTCGTACCCAGAGAAGACCCTGATGACGCCTTCCTCACAGATGGATCGGGGGTGATCGGATAGGTGCTAGGCTGCAGTGCCTTCTTGTCCCCGCCATCCCCCCGTCGATGTCCCTTGAGACGGCCAGGAAGGTGAGAATCTGAATCTGAATCCCCTTCAGGGAGCCAGGGAGAACGGGGGCGTGGGTTGGGATTCGGGGGCAGGCTGCCCGCAGCGACAGAAGCGGAAGACGACCCACCGTCTCCATCCGCATTAGCGGCCTCCGAAGAGCTCGTCGAGCCGTCCTTTGAGCGAGATCGGCCGCGTGAAGCGGCGGAGCGTTTCTTTCTTCGAGACTTACCGCCAGACTCGGAATCCGATGATAAACTGCGGGGACTGTGGGGAGAAGGTGGGGTGACGAGTCCAGTGCGAGCGTTGCCGTTCTGCTTGTGTTGGAATGGAAGACGCTGTTGTTCCAAAGCGGTGAGCCCAGCATCGACCTTCGTAATGGTACCCTCTAGGCCTTTCTCGACGGCGTGCACACGCGTCTCCCATTCGTCGCGTGCTCGGGCAAGACGCGCACGCTCTTGCGCCCACTCCTCTTGTACACCTCCCCACTGGCCCTCCACGCTCTTCTTCCACTCAGTGACAAGAGAAGTAAGGGAAGCGCGCTCCTGCGTTGCCTCGGCAACGTGTGACTGCACCTGGGCTTGAGATGTATGTACTAGCGACTCGAGCGTGTTGACTTTCGCTTCAAGGAATGAGATCGTATTCTGGGCCGCGACGTGTTGTGCTTGGAGTGTCCGCGAAAGTTCAAGGGCAGACTCGAGCTGGCTGGACAAGACAGCAAGGCGCAGGTTGATATCTTCCGATGATGGAGGGGCACTCTGGGGGGCAGTCTGCGGAGGGGGAGACGGGGACCTTGATCGACTGCGAGCCTTGTCGTCCTCGTCATCCATACCCAAGCCAGTGGGCTCTGGCGTCCGAGGTCTGGTAAGTTCATCTCTTCTGTGCCCCCGCTCTTCCTCCTCTACGGCGAGTTGTTCGTCCTCCTCTTCGACGCGCTCCAGTTCATGAGCTGTCACGGTGGCGATACTGCGTGCATCGTCATCATCGGATGGGAGGTCGCCGTACCCGTGCTCGATGTGCTGCCGACGGGGTTCTGCCCGGTGGCGACCTCCGCGGATCTGCTCAAACTCACGCTTCTCCTCTTCTAATAATTCCCGAAGTGAAGTGACTTCGCGCTTGACAACCTCATGCTCAGCAAGTATGCTGTCTAATGAGCGGATCTTATCAACGTGAGAGGCAAGAGACACCTGTGTCTCCTGTAACTGTGCCTGAAGCTCGGACAATGCCGAACTTGTTTCGGAGGAATTTGGATTCGGATCAGATTCGGTGGGAAGGGACTGTTGAGGCTGTTGAGGGGGTAGTACTGGAGGGAGGGTTTGAGGGTATGGAGGGAGAGATTGTGGCTGAGTCCGGGATCAGTTAGGACCGGCTGATGTATCGGTCGGGAAATATTGCACTGACCAGATTACCACCGAGGGTTTCGTGTATTTCATTCATCGCACCAGTGAGAGAATGTAACTCGGCACCGGTCTCGCGACTTTTTTGAAGCTCGCCCTGAAGGCGACTGAGGATATGATCAAAAGTGATACCGCTCTTTCCTGGTGCGCGCATATTGGCGCCCATACCACCCATGCCAACAAGACCCTGCTGTTGGATAGCGGGCCGGCGTGCGGGGCCCGCGGCAGTCTGAGTTCCAGTAAAGTTGAATGCACTTGTACCATTAGTCGACCCAGGTTGACTAGAAAGAGTAGAAAGGGTAGGAGGATTTTGGTGAGACTCTGCGCGGGCAGCGAACTGGGCTTCTTGCTCTGTGAGTACGCAGACGACGCGAGCAGCGACTTTGTGATGAACGATAGTCTTGTTATCTTCGCCAACAATGTCGATACCGAATTCCTGTTGGAGAGTGAGTGCCACAACACAACAACGAGGGAGAGAAAGGGTAGACTAAAGAGACGTACGACGATATCACCAGTCTTGAGCTCGAATGGTTCAGATTCTGCGCCCTCTGCGCTGAGTCTTTCACCGTTGATAAATGTACCGTTTGAGCTCTTCACGTCTTTGATATAGATCTGGAGGAGAAATGAGGGTGTGAGGAAGAAGCGCGGAAAGACGAACGAGTGACGGACCTTGCCAGATTCTTCCCATACTTCGGCATGCTGTCGACTGAGAACTTTAGAGTCAAAAAAGCCGTTTCGCTCCCCTGGTGCTGTTCTGGCATTGGTTTGACGACCGATCTTTATATGTTGACCTTGAGGGAGGTGAATGTGTTTGGGGATGAACGAGTCATTGAGAGGGTATAGATAGAGAGCTGGTAAAGGATGTTGTTGTACATGGGAAGAGAAAGGAGCTGGCATCTCTTTAGAGAAGGGGGGGGAAGGTGAAGCGAGAAAAGAAAGAAGAGATTGGTTGTTTCGTTGTTTGTTGAAGCAGGCGCAGGTGCGCGGGCGCGGGTACAGTACTCTACTTGTGTCTGTGTCTTACGCTATACGTGACAAGGTAATGTCACATATATTTGGCCTTGTTTTTCAATCACACGAACACGTGCCCTAAATCACCCGCCCATCCGCCGCTCGCCGCTCCGCTCCAAGGGCAAGCTAGCTAGTATATGGTCAATTAAGCAAGCAGTACTACTCTCTCTTCTCTTTATACCCTTTCTTCTCATTCTCCTTCTTCTTAATGACGACGACAACAACAACAGCAACAATTTCATCTTCAACTTCAGCAACAACAACAACAATTACTTCTACCTCCCCTTCCCCTTTACAAGATGCAACAAGGAAATCCACCGGAGCTTGGCAATCCGACCTTGAAGCTCTCTTTCATCGTGCCAAGGATCGCTTTCCGGACGTAGTTTGGGCTCTCTTGACTGAAGAGGACGGTGAACCAACCGGTGAACAAGTCTACGGCCACAAAGGTATGTCCTCCCCCGCATGGACCCTTGCCTACCCGACTTGATTCTCCCCTGGGCTTGCTCCCTTGATTTACCTCTTATCTTTCTCACCTCTCTCAGTTTGAAGCTTATCCACCTTTGCAGCCATAGTATACGCTCGCGCCCCTCCAAGTTTCCAGGCACGATACTTCTCCTTCCGTCCCGCTCCCATATCATCTCCAGGCCCCCTGGGCACATATTCTCCTTCTGCTTTTCCTACCCACTCCGCTCTCTCTCTCTCTCTTGGTCCAGAAGCCTCTTCCATATCTCGCTCCCCTTCACCCTTTCGCCCCGCATCTCCCGTCTCACAGAGTCAAGATGGCTTGATGCACTTGACCACTTCGATAAATCCGAACCTGTTCTCAAAGGAACTCGAATACCTCTACACCGGCAAAGGCCTTGGTGCTACGTTTGACTTTTTCTATGACTCTTCAGAGCATTATCGCGAAGAAGGCGACGCAGAAGAGTCTCGCATCGACAAGCTTCGCAAAGATCTCGTCTTCATGTGGAGATCCCGTCTTTATTCAGATGTCCGCATTGGTATCGAGGGCAGCTCTTCTAGTCATCATGAGGGCTTGGCCGCTGTCTTTTCTACTCATCGCTTCATCCTTGTCTCCCGTTCCGACTACTTTCACAACGCTCTTATCGCTTGGAAGTCCCAAAAGCCAGAAATCCGCGATGAGGACCAAGACGACGATTACCAGGCAGAACCACCCACCCTTATGCTTCCCTCCCCTCCATTCACACCTCCCTCTCTCCACTTTGTCCTTGGCTTCATTTACACAGGCACCCTCATCTTCTCCAACCGCACATATGACCTCGATACCGCTTTCCACATCATGCGTTCAGCGGCGTATATCTCTCTTAACAGTCTCTATGACGAAGTCCAAGCTCGCATCGTCCAGGAGATGATGCACGGCCTGTTTCACGCCTATGTCGACTTTCCAGAGTACGAGCGCCTCACTGGAGGCAAGTGGGGTGTTTCGGGATGCCGATGCAGACAGTGTGCCCGTCGCATGCCCCGCATCATCGAGTTTGCTCTCCTAGATGACGTCGAGAATGATATGCTGTTGCGGGGCGCCCGTCGCGGTCTCGTTGGCATGTTTGGCGAGGGTTGGTGCAACGCAGAATTTGCTAAGCTGGACAAGAAGATTAGAGATGCCGCCCTCAAGGGGGTTGCCAAGAGGACTACCCCTATCAACGTCTTCCCATTGTTATTCGCCGCAGAGTTTGCGTTGGCAAGGCTAGATGCCATCATCGATCCCTGGTCCGATACTTCTCGCGACATGATCCTGGATGCCCGGCGTCACGTAGATTATATCCTTTGCTCCCAAGCGGACGAGTGTTTCTCGCAGTCAGAATGGCTCGAGTTGATGGATACCGATGGTACCAAGTTCGAAGACCGAGAACACGTCGACTGGATCATGAAATCTTTGCAGAGAGGGTTCGCGGAGAAGAGTGCAGGAACCTTGTACCAGGTTTGTCTTTACTTCCACATCTTCGTGATGATCATGTCTCTCAATCATTCATGTCAGGCTCTTGTCTCCTCGGTCTTACTCCGGCCACACCCAACGGACCCAAATGCTACGATGTTACCGCCGACTTCTCTCATCAGGCACAGGGTTGAAGAAACTCGAGTTGAGTTGCTCAGGTGGATGAAGAAACGTTGGGTCTCCATTCGCATGGAAGGTGGCTTTGATAAGTTGGATCCGTGGGCCTTGAAGGAGATCAGTCACGGTAAGGTGCTCTGGGTACAAAAGTATAAAAACAGGCTGACGCTTGCTAGAACTTGAGCTTTCGACCGATGAACTCATCTCACCCGCAACTGCGTCCATGTCCAAAAGCTCCTCCGCGCGCAGCGGTGTCCGCTCCACTAAGCACCTAGACGCTGAAGCTGACAAAGTTGGTCTGAGGACGGGTTTGTTGAATCGCAATTTGGCGAAGCATCACGGTCCTTCATCGCCGAGGGAGCCATTGACCTCCTCCGGAAGCTCGATTCGCTCGGTTGCCCGCAGTACACATTCTACGATGTCTAAAGTCAGCAATATATCGACGACTCAGCAACGGCGTCCATCACCGAATTTAGGACCCAGGCCCGACTCTAAGCTCACCCCATCAGGCGACCCCATCTCCAGATCGCTATCTCGCACCTCCTCGACGTCCACCATCGCGGAGGAAGATCAGGACAAATCTGCTACTGACTCGACTGCACCGGCGTCTAAACGGCGGCGACCCGCGCCAGAAAGCTCCCCCGTGTCGCGACCGAAATCTCCTTCAGGATCGCTTGCTTCGGTCCGCTCACGCGCTTCCACAGTGAGGAAGCACACCCAAAGTACACCAACTCCGTCGTTACGCGTATCAAGCCTTACATCGCGACCTACTTCCTCTGTCTCTCAACGCAGCGACGCATCGTCAACGTTCAAAAGTGTCAAAACTGAGTTTCCTGGAGACCTCGCGCCACGTCCCCGACGTAGCTCTGCGTCATCATCTGTTTCAACCGTGAGCGTGAGGACGACAGCGACCGCCACGTCCAACTTGACTGCTGCGGCCAGCAGACCAAGGCGTACGTCGGCAACCTCGGTAACGAGCACGAATACGCCGACGAAGCCAAAGAAGGCCGTACCTCCACTTCCGGACCCGATGAAGCTCAGCGCTAGAGCGGCACAGCGATCACCTTCGAATGCGTCCCTTCGGTCGACTACGTCGGTCTCCCCTTCCACTCTAAAGAAGATTGTTCCGAGAAAATCTGCGATCGGAAAACCTGGAGAGTCACCCAAAGCAAAAGCGACAGCTTCACAAGACACAGCCGCCACCCCGACAAGGAAGGGCAAGGGCAAGGAGCCGGCGACGACTACGGAACCTGACCCATCTTCGGCCCCCAAAGTGACTTTACGAGCAGCTGCAGCGAGTGAAGCCGCCGCCTCCTCTGCGAGTATCCTGGTGGCACCACGTCACAAAGGACAGACAGAACCCGTTTCACGATCTACCTCGGGTTCCGACACGGCCGCTTCTGCCCCACTACCTTTGCCATCATCCGGCGCGCCGCGCGGTGCGACACTCGAGGTGGGGATCCCATGCATCATCACGTCTAAACGCGCACGCTTCCGCGCACTCGCGCGGTACATTGGCGAGGTTGAGGGCGAATTGGGGCCCTGGGTTGGCGTCGAGGTGCCGATGGGTGACACGTGGCCCGGCGACAAGCTCGATGCGCGTGCGTGGCACGATGGCACGTGGGGCGGCGTGCGTTACTTTGACGTCGGGGGCTCGACGGACTGGGACTTTGGGGACGACGTGCGGACCATGCGGCGGAAGCGGATGGACGGGCTCAGCACGATCGGCAAGGGCGGTCGTACCCTCAAGCGCGAGGGCGGCCAGCTCGACACGGCCAGGAGAGAGAAGAAGCGGCGCCGGAGTGTCTCGCCCGCAGGATCGGACACCATGGCTACGGAGTCGCGGGGTTTGTTCGTGCGGCCCCAACAGGTGTTGTATGTCGTGGACGCTGTGGGTTCCGATTTTTGAGGTGCAGTGCAGATTCAGACGCAGGTTTTCTCTCTCCATCCAGGTTTGTTAATTGAACAGTACAGTACATTACTCACGATCGCTCGCTCCCTTTTTTTCTTCTTTTTTATATCTGGAAGTAGCTAAAAATTCTGCATTGGCTACAATCACAATCTTTTAATATTTCCTTTCGCCCAATACAGTACACATGATGCTGTGTCGTCAATCAAATATTTTTCTGATTACATAATCACTCCTCTTCCCAGTCTAGGCACCAGCAGAGCATCCTCGACGAACAACGATGCGTTACTACGAGACACGATATCCAGAGGTCGATGAGCTCGTCATGGTGCAGGTTCGGCAGATTGCCGAGATGGGTGCCTACGTCAAGCTGGTGCGTCGCGTTTACTTTTACAAAACCCTTCCGCGTGCCTGCGCATACGACGGGACTACGATTGTATAGCTCGAATATGACAACATCGAGGGGATGATCCTACTCTCCGAGCTCTCCCGTCGCCGTATCAGGTCCATCCAGAAACTGATCCGGGTCGGCCGCAACGAAGTCGTCGTCGTGCTGCGCGTGGACAAAGAAAAAGGTTTGGCCCGCTCTCTCCCTTCTCCCCACAATCTCCCCTAGCTCACTAACTTCGCTCGCACGCACGTACACGCACTGTGGGGGACAAAAGGCTACATAGACCTGTCGAAGCGCCGCGTCTCGCCAGAAGACATCACGAAATGCGAGGAGCGCTTCATGAAAGCGCGCACCGTCTCGTCGATAATGCGACACGTCGCCTCTCGACTGCCCACCTTCGACCCCGACGCTGAGGGTGGCGGCGGTGGCGGCGGTGCGTCGGCCGACGCAGCTCCAGCGGGCGCCGCCGAATCCAAAAGGGGTCAGGAGAAAGAAGGCGACGCCGCGGACGAAGTCGCGCCGCCACCGCCCGCTGCTGGTCCGAGCGAG
>QLOS01002238.1:0-26483 GCA_003313725.1 Russula sp. MG48 | reverse complement strand
CTCTACCTCCTTTCCTTTTGGGGCTTGCTGGGTGACCCTCTTTCCCTTCCTCCGTCACCCTGCAGCGGTCCTTCTCATCTGATGCCAAACGATTCTATTGCTCTTGACGATGCAGATTGGGAGGTCATTACAGACGATTGGTGGTGCACACCGCTCAGCCTAGCCCCTTACCCATTGTCCTGGATCGACCGCGAACTCAACCAGTCCAGACAGCCACGTCGTTCAGAAGTTGCAGCGAGCTATTCTCATTACTGGCACGAACGTTTGCTTCGCGTCGTCAAGAACGTCCAGGGAGCAAAGATTTGTTGCGCGAATTGTCAGGAGTGGCGTTACGTGGCTGGTGGGATGGCTGGTTGCGATGCGATGAAAGAGGTCGGAGTTCAGGGTGACCAGGAGTTGAACTTGGAACTAGTCGGAGTGAAGATGGTACTGGCCTTGGTGGACCAGCTCGAACGCGCTGTTGGGATTACCCCGACCGATCATCCCACGGCGGGGGAGATTGGGGGTCTTGCACGACGCGTCTCCCTCTTACTCAACGACGCGCTCCCTATCACCAACCCGGAGGGCTTCTGGGACGAATATACGGCGTCAGTTCTGGACGGTCACCGAATCGCACCGCGCGATGCGGTAATCTTCCGACCGGATTTACACGCGGATCCGCCACCCGCTGATAGCATTACTTCGATACTCGACCTCGACCTCGATCCTCCTCGAAGGAAGTCACCCCGCTTTTCACGAGAGGTCATCGACCTTACGGACTCGGAACAATCGGTGGCATCAGAGGCGCCTCCCGTCACGCCGAAACCCACGCGGTCTTTCGCCGCAGGTGAGGGTGACGGCACGATATCTGGTATGTCCACAGCCCCATGCAATCTCCTTG
Organism: Russula sp. MG48; assembly: GCA_003313725.1. Lineage (NCBI taxonomy): Eukaryota > Fungi > Basidiomycota > Agaricomycetes > Russulales > Russulaceae > Russula > Russula sp. MG48. Next base: position 25,603 of record QLOS01002238.1, on the reverse strand, counting down.
ATATTGACACGCAGACCCTCTTCTCCGTTTCTCTCGCCGCAGGTGATCTACCCAAATTTCACATCCCTCGTGTTCCATCGTCTCCTTCATTCTCATACTCGTCCGGTTCTTCTCCTCTCACTTCGGACGAATTGCGCTCAGAGTTCTCCCATACGCGAAGTAGCTCCCTACCACCCGGTGGGGACCTCCACAAAGAGGACTATGATCTCGAGTCTGTGTCCGAGTCAACGCCGTCGGAGGATGCTGAAATACCTCATTTCCTTGTTACGTCTTCTGACCGCCTGGTCAAGCAGCACTCGCGGACTCGAGAGATCGTTGACAAATTGCGCTCTGCTACTGTGCCTCGTGGGCGTACGAAAACATCAACCACACGCGGGAATGGCAATTCAAGCGCGCCCAACAAGAACCGGAGAGCTGGACTGAATAATGCCACTGTCAAGCAACTCTTCCAGAAGGGCAGCGACGGCTGGATTTGTCTGGCGGATGACGCCGAGTTCGCCGCGTCGAAGACGAAGAAGCACGGCCATGCCGATAGATCACGTAATCCTACTGAAGATTCGGAACTATCCGACAGCGAAGAAGCGATCTTCGCCACGCCTGCCCCGAAGACCACGCGGGACACGAAGAAAAAACCGACTCAGAGCAAGCATGCTCAGGCTTGGCACGCGTCCGACTGGGTTCAGGGATCAGCTGCAGCGGCAATCCCGCATACAGTGACTTCTGGCCCCCCACGCCGTCCACATGGCCGCCGGCAAGCCCAGAGTGCGCAGCTCGCTGCACCTGCACCCGTCGGCACATTCACGTTCCCACCGCCCGCCTACTACGCGTTCCCCGTTCCTCCTCCGTACGCGCCTGTACCTGGGGCGTCGTTCGGGCCGCCCTTGTACCGTGGGTACCCTCCGTGCGGAGGTTATCCCCATGGGTCAATGCCGTTCGTAGGCGCGCCCCCCCATCAGCATCAGCATCAACATCAAGCCCCACATCCTCATTTCTACATGCATCAACCCCACCGTACCTCATATCCCAATGCCTCGATCATCACAGGTTCGACAGGCATCCGCCATGCGCAGTGGTGAATGAAAATTCCTAGGATTCTCAAAGCATCTTTTCTTTGTCTCGTCAGCATGTCTAAATCGCTCAATGGTCACATCCTCTGCATGGACTCTTAATACTTATTACTTGTACTCCTATGTCTGGTCTCTTGGTTCCCGTCGTATGCTATTGTCAGCTTCCTGTGCCCCCAAATTCGTTTCTTTTCCCTTTGGCCGTCATTGTGCAAACCTTGTTCCCCGATATGCAGAATTTTTAGTTGGTTTCGTGTCTCTCTTCGTTTACAATTGGTCCAAGAGCAATATATATGAATTGTGATAGCTAGCGTACTTCATGTGATTCATCAAACACTCTGAATTTCGAGTCTTCGGTTGCTAAGTCGATGAAATCCAAGTCACAACGAGGTGTTGGCAATAGTGATTGATGGGAAAAGGGTTGCCAAAAGCGGCTTCTCCAGCCAGAGGTGCTAATATCGATATATGATACAGTAATGAGTACAAAATGGGGTACAGTACAACGAGAGGGGAGAAATCTACAAGACAACGTCCACGATAAGAAGGTTGTTGATTTCCGACGGATCAAACCACAACAGCACGGGGGTAATGCTCTGTGGGCCAAGCCGGAAGCGCTGGGCGCTTCGGGAGTCGGCCCGAGGGCCTGAACTGTGGAGCGCTCGGGGAGGACAGCGCGGGCGTAGGAGGCGGTGCGCTCGTCCCAACCGGCGAGCTCGTCTTCACGTGGAGCACAGGTCGTTGCTGACGTGGGGAGGAGGATGGGGATGACGTGGCTGGCGTGAGAGGTGGCGAGACCGAGAACACGTCAGGCGCTTCTTTGTGCTTGCGCGTGGGAGACGCAACCAGCGCGGCATCGCGCTGACGGAGGCTGTTGTACAAGTCCTTGAAGTCCGTGCTGGGCTTGGAGGGAGTCGACGGGAGCACTTCATAGAAGCGGAAGCTCGAAGAAGGCTTTGAGGGAGAACCGTTGAGAGGACTGTTTGCTGTGCTGCGAGAGGGAGAGCGCTTACTGTGGTACACGTGACGCTCAGGGTGGGCGACGTTGGTTTAGCCGACAGACGCCGACGATAGAGCATCTGTGACTTGATGCGTAGGCGTCCACGACGCGCATTGCTGATTCCAGAGAGGGTGTCGCACGGGATAAATACACCTGATGCAGATCCTTCGCCGTTTGCAGACAGGATATAACCGTCTTCTTCGTTGATGTCGATATTCATGTTCCTAGAGGTAAGGTCCCAGTGCTTGGGGATAGGGGTGATGTTGATCGTCAACGTGGGGCGAAGGTAAGGTCGGCGAGTGACGTCTGATGAGGACTTCTGCGGTTGGGGGACTACGTTGAGCATGTGCACAGAGCACAGAAAAAGAGAAATAATTACCAGGTCGGAGTCGATGGCCATGATTTGTTGTCGATTATAGTAACGCGCTGGAAAGATATACGCGGGAGGAAGGGAAGATCGTTGGTTATGAAGTTGTGTGTCCCTTTCACTATCGTGGCCATGTTTTTAACCAGATTACTGACAATTGGAGTCGAGTTGGCCTCAAGGTAACAAAAGTTGTGGCAAACGCATGTCTTGCGCGTAACAAGGACAAATAACGCGTGTTCCACGCATGGATCACTGCCGCAGTGCCACATCAGAGCAGCTGCTTCCACATGTGGTCATGTCGAGTCAAGTGGCCATCGTATCCGACCCTTTTGGGCCATCGGCTCATCTGGATTCAGTATCACAGATAAAACATGCATCGCAGGCCAATGAACCTGCCAAGCTGACGAGCTATGTTTACACTCCTCCGAGCCACCGCCTTCTCTTTCGAGGTTCTCTCTCGGTTCCGGACTCGCGGCTACTCCTCGAGGGGTTGTCATTCACCGTGCCTATCAATGACACACGTAGCTCCGGGGTTAATTTGCTCCAAAATCCGCTAGCACTCACCCTCGAAAGTATGCGCGGAAGGACATTGGCGCTGTCCGGGACCACCAGGGTCGATGCCGTCCACTTGGACAAGATGGCCGAAGTGGATGTGTGAGTCGATCCTTCGGACAGGTGTCAGGCTGCGGTCTCTGACATGTCGACAGAGATATCCATCCCTCAGCGTTTATCAGTCGTCTCTACTTTGAGAACCAGCTCTGCTCATCTCCAATTACCTCTCGGCTCGGCCACACGGATATGGGCATCCGCGTTACGCTTGGTGACCCTGGTGTGCACCTGTTGGTCTCTTTCGCATAGACGGTCATGTTCACTCACGTACGCTCTTCACGCACATCATCCTAGACAGCCAAGACGCGTCGGATATCCTTATATACGGTCAACTTGTCAAAACCGACCCTTCTACCCCATCATCCTCTGCTTCTACAGAGACGCTCCCCGTAATACAGCTCCACGCCGCACGCGTCTGTATTGTTCCTCCTGTGCAACAACCGCGACCGCCCCGCCCGGATGATCCCTCCCCTCGCTTCCCCCCGCCACTCGTGCGCGCCAGAAAGCGTCACGCCGAGGAGTCTCCCTCTACCCAACTCAAACGGCGGAAAGAGGAAGCCGTACTTCAGAACGCACGCGACGTCATGACACGCATACCTTCAGCGGACGCGATCGGGAATGCCAACAGGACCAGGTTGCTCTCACGGGCGAAAACCATGCAAGATGACGTGTTCAAAGTTCCGCCGCTGCCAGAACTGAAAGGTAAAGGCAAAGTGATAGACATCACCAAAGAGCTCGAGAAGGCAAACAAGGCGGTTAGTCGTGCACATTTATTCTCCCTTTTCCTACTTATTCAGGGATGAACGTGCATAGGTGGTTAAGCGCGCGGCAAGTGATTGCCTCGCCAAATACGGGATCCACAAGGCCGATGCAGAATTCAAGGAAATCTGGGGCTTCATATACCGTGGGACCGAATTTGCTCTGGTGCGTCCAACTCTTCATAGGGACCACGCCGCGAACAACTGACACTTGTGCAGAGAACACAAATGCAGTCACGTGCTATAGAAAGCCGTACCGCCGAAAAGTTTGCCAAGGTGCACGCAGAGATGTACGTTAAGGGGACAATACCATCAGGAGGTGGTTCTAATGGAGTTCAGGAAGGACGTAGCAGATGTAGCAGTACTAGTAGTATTAGTAGTCGAGCTATTGATAAAGGCTAGGACTAGACGCGTGACGTGCTTACGAATGGCGTGTATGTTGATTGACCTCACTCAACCGCTCGACTCTAATATCCCTGTCTACCCGGGAGACCCACTCTTCTCGTGTCAGCAGTCCTGCAGTGTGCCTAGAGATGGCTACTCCGTTCACGTCCTCTCGTGCTCATCGCATGCAGGCACCCACATTGACGCGCCCTCGCACTTTTTCGCCGACGGCGCAACCATCGACCAAATTCCGCTGAGCGCATTCATGCGTCCCGCCCTCGTCCTAGACGTCTCTCACAAACAGGCACGCGAGTGCATCACCTGGGACGCCATCGAGCCAGTGGTCGACCGCATCCGTCCCGGCACCGCCGTGCTCTTCCGAACAGGCTGGAGCCGGTACTACCACTACCACCACCATGATGGGGGCACGCACCGCCCGGCCAACGTGCGCTACTTCGACCACCCGTGGCTCGCGCCGGACGTCGCGCAGCGTCTGGTCGCGCTCGGCGTGCGCCTGATCGGCACGGACACCATGAGCTGTGACCAGTCCCCCGTCGTCGTCATTGGTGGCGAAACCGCTGCGACGGCAGATGACACAGAGGGGGGTTCCGACTTTGGCGTCCACAGGGCGGTGCTTGGCGCCGACGGGCTCATAGTGGAGAACCTCACGAACTTGGACGCGCTCCTGGCGGCGCAGGACGGCGCGGGGCCTGATGAAGAAGTTGTTGTCAGTCTGCTTCCCTTGAACATTGCGGGGTGCGATGGGTCGCCGGTTAGGGCTGTCGCGTGGCTGCAGCCCCGAGGGCTCTTTTCTTGAAACAGTGGGTTCTCCGTTTGTGCGGCTTTGTCTTGCGGTCGAGGATGCTGCGTGCGGTCAGTTGGAATGGGCACACGTTAAAACCCTCCACCATTGTAGGTTCCCAAATACTCTCGTGTCCTGGTTCACTCTCGTCCTGACTTTTTGGGTGCCTAGTGTCTATCTACACACGCTAACACTGGTTATATGGGGCCCATGTAGCTCGTTAAGATTACGGAGATGTTGAGATATCGCCCATCTAGTCTTGATGTGAAAGGTCTTTCCGGCAAGTAACCATCAAGACAGCAGGTGAGCATTTTCTCTAGTCCGTGTGTCTGACACGACGACTAAGGATGAGTGAGAAACCATCTGACATGGAGTTGGTGTCCTGCGATGTCTACGTTCATGCATGATGCCGCCCTTTTACTTGTGGGCGATATATCTTCTCTCTGATATTTCCAAATCCTCTTGTGTACTTGTCGGTTCGCTCAAGCTAACATTAATCACTCTTACAGAAAAGGACCTCAGATCCGGGTCATCGGCAATGTCTGCATCTTCGACTAGTGCATATGATCGTACCTGTCAAACCTAGTGAAACGCTCCCTTCACTCCTCGTCTTCTTGGCTCCTTTCTTTTTCTGCATTTGTTTGAGATTGAACTCAGATTTTGCTCGTCACATGTCACCGTTCATGCTCCGCTGATATCATACTCGAATATCACCACCGACTATGCTCCGAGTGAACAGCGCCGCATCTCGGAGATCTGTCCACAACAACACGTCGACCCCACCCACAGGTTATCCGTTCACACAGGGTAGCCTCAGCTACTGTGTTTGCCATCCATGGTTCAGTTCCGAGCTGATCCTAACGTGATGTCTCGCGGCTCACCCTAGGTTTTCACTCCGGCACGCACCTTGACTCGTCTATGCACTTTCCTTCATTGAAGGTCCTTCCGCCAACCTCGGATATGAACCTATCGTCCCTGGTCGAACCAGCCGTCGTGGTAGATGTATGTGGTAAAGGCTTAGGCCACCTGGGACAATAACAATATCGCCCCCAAGTCATCTTACTGTTCGTAGCATTGAGTAGAGAAGATTACATGAAAGTCTACAGCTCGACGAACAGGCCGCGTGGAAGATTACGGAGTGCGGGATGCGCGTCATACGGAGGTAGAATCAAAGGTGTCGGATTGTAATATCTGCTTTGCTTAGCCTCATGAACTTTCTGGTAAGGAAGGACACTAGTGAGAGAACTGCGTGGTCGGAGCAGGTGGCTACCAATCATTAGTCGATTATCATTAGTCACAGAGTAAGACCGTGACGACAAACCCTTCTCTGGCGCACCACTCAAGTTTAATAGTCAACTGTATCACGTCTGCTGGAGTAGCACCTCACATGGAATGGTCACGCCTGTCCCCGAATACTCAGACGCATGCTCAACCAAAGATACAGAGAGTAGCAAGCCCTTCGTGTTCAGCAGAGAACGTATTGCACACATAAACCTAGTGTGCTCCCAGATGATGGCTACGTTAATGACAGAATTCTGCGATGCCTCGCATTATGGAAGCGCTACCAGTCGATGAAAGAGTATGATACCAAGGCGCAGACCACCCTTCTTGAATAGTCGCCGAAGCAACGCCCTTGGACAGATATCTCATCTTTCCTTCGATCCCCAGTATGTAATTCCTCTCACCCTTCTTTTCCTCATAGTCGGGGTGAACGGGGTGGTGGCCGCGGCGAGCGCCCTCCTCAGGGTGGTGCTATCGATCGTGACAGAGGCCTCCTTGCTGTGTCTTGCCCCCTTGTTCTTGCTGCGCCTGTTCAAGCCATCGATTCCAAGCGTCCAGTACATAGAGCCGCCAAAACGCTACTCAATACTGACCTCTCGCCTGAGTCCAACTAGGGGCCCGTATACCATTACGACAGTACGTTCTCCTTCTCGAAAGTACGTATTTGATAGGTCCCTCGCGTGCTCTGCAATAATGCAGTTGGCAAGCCTTGATTTTCCTACACCTGTATTCCGCTGAACACTGCCCATAGTAGTCACCTTGCCCAATAAGCCGCGGCCAGCTGCGGAGACATCCATAAGAATCTGTTCGTGCCGTTCGAGCCCTTCAAATCACATTCTCATGAGTCAAGTCATTGAGGTTGCGAACCATTGTTCCGCTTGACCCAGTTTGTGGTCCCCGCGAGTATCCGCGTAGACCCTATCGGTGTCTTCCTTACAGGTACTCAGCTGCCACCGGGAGAAAGTATGCAAGGCGGCTATGGCCCTATGGGATTCCGAGTTTGCTTATATCGCGTCACCTCAATGAAGTTTTAGGAGTCCCCTAAGGCCGTGCGGCGTCCATATAGTTGTTGTGCGAATCTCGACTGAAATGACTCTGAGTAGTGAATGATGAGAGAGCGCGCGCGCGGGCCCTGCGGCCGCGGCGCTAGGCCTGTCACGACGTGCCGACGTGCCGGTATAGCCGCAGCCAAGCGCCTTAGACTCACGTTTGTCACGGTTTTGTTTGCTAGGAACCATTCTCTAAGTTAGTGCCAAGACATTTGTTCGCTGGAAGCGAGTTTGGCGACCATGAAGGTGCTCGCCTCAACGCTCTCAGCCTCCATTCTCTTACTTGCATCAATCCCTTCTGCCGTGGCCTTCAAGCCCGGTGACTTCAAAACCTGCTCTCAATCCGGTTTTTGTCGTCGTGGACGCGCTCTTGCCTCGCGCGCCAAAGACAATCCCAAAACTTGGCATTCTCCCTACTCCGTGGATTCACAGTCTTTGTCCTTCGCTTCCGATCGGGCATCCCTGACAGCTCCCATCAAGTCTGAGCTCTACCCGGATATCAAGTTCAACCTCGAGGTCCGCGTACACGAAGATGGCGTTGTCCGCGTGCGAATGGATGAAGTCGACGGTCTTCGGAAACGCTATGATGAAGCTGCCAAGTGGGCATTGGTCGCAGAACCTTCCATCAGCACACACACCCAGTGGAAAGTAGGCTCGTCCGGGGCGCGTGCGGTGTTTGGACAACAACGAGAGCATGAAGTGGTGGTGGAGTTCAAGCCCTTGCGTGTTGTTCTCAACAAGAATGGGAAGGAACAGGTGGTCGTCAACGGGCGTGGGCTGCTTCACATGGAGCATTTCAGAAACAAGACCGTCGAGGAACCTAAGGTGGAAACTTCAGAAGAGGGTTCTGACACACAGGAAGTATTCAAGGTCAACGCGAATGCCTGGTTCGAGGGCGACTCCGAGGATGCTTATTGGGAAGAAACCTTCAACTCGTGGACAGACACCAAACCCAAAGGTATGCCTTTGTACATTTCATATTCGTGTGCCTCCAACAATAGTCATCAGGTCCCGAGTCTTTGTCCCTCGATATTGATTTCCCCCGCCACGGCCACGTTTACGGTATTCCCCAGCGTGCTACTTCTCTCGATCTCCCCACAACTACTGGCGAAGATCCGTTCTTTGAAGATCCCTATCGTTTCTATAACGCCGATGTCTTCGAGTACATCGCCTCTGGGACGACCTCCCTTTATGGCTCGATCCCGGTGATGCACGCACACTCCGCAGATTCAACTGTTGCTATCTTTAATGCTGTCGGATCGGAGACGTGGATTGATATCGCGCATCCAACAACACAATCGACTGGTACACATTGGATCTCTGAATCAGGAATACTTGATCTCTTCATCCTACCTGGCCCTTCTCCCACTGAAGTATTTCGTCAATACAGCGGCCTCACTGGTGTGGCACCGCTACCGGCTCACTGGGCCCTGGGTTACCACCAGTGCCGCTGGAATTATGTGAGCTCTGATGACGTGCGTGGTGTGCAGAAGCGCTTCGATGAGGAAGACATGCCCTTTGATGTCCTTTGGCTAGACATCGAGTATTCGAAGGATCACCAATATATGATTTGGAACCAGAAAACCTTCCCAGACCCAGTAGAGATGACCAAGGACGTTGCTGCTTTGGGTCGTAAAGTTAGCAATCACGTTTTTTGACCGACGTTCCCTTTCTGACATTCCCTTCCTCAGATGGTCGTTATCGTGGACCCACACTTGAAGCGTACGGATGATTACCCGGTCTATAAGCAGGCGCGAGAGCTTGGCATCCTTGTGAAACAGAAGAATGGACAGGACGATTATGAGGGGTGGTGCTGGCCAGGTAGCAGCTCTTGGGTTGACTTCTTTAACCCTGCCAGTTGGGACTTCTGGAGATCTCTTTTCAAGACGACGAAAGGGTCCGGTTGGTCATGGACTGAGAGCACAGAAGATATTCACATCTGGAATGACATGAACGAGGTGTGTGATGTGTTCGTTGTCCCCCATCATGCCGAGATTCTGACCGTTATTCCGTCCAGCCTTCAGTCTTCAACGGTCCCGAGATTACTATGCCTAAGGACGTGATTCATTATGGTAACTGGGAGCACCGCGACATCCATAACATCAACGGGATGTTCCTCCCAAAGATCACCTCGGAGGGTCTCGTCGTTCGGGGCGAGACGCCTAAGCGACCGTTCGTGCTTACACGTTCCTTCTTCGCAGGCTCTCAGCGTTACGGTGCGATGTGGACTGGTGACAATCTCGGCACCTGGGAGCACATGGCCGTCGGCATCAAGATGGTCCTCGCGAATGGTATCGCGGGCATGACATTTGGCGGATGTTGGTATCTCTCTGCTCTTCACCCCTGCCCGGTGGCGCTGATTAGGACAATGTAGCTGACGTCGGTGGCTTCTTTGGCAACCCCGAGTCGGAGATGCTTGTGCGCTGGTACTGGGTCGGTGCATTCTCGCCGTTCTTCCGCGCGCACGCACACCTGGATAGCAAACGCCGGGAACCGTATCTTCTTGCCGAGCCTCACAAGAGCACAGTACGCAACATCCTGCGGTTACGCTATTCGCTCCTACCTGTTTGGTATACTGCGTTCCGTGAGACAAGTGTCACCGGACTCCCTGTCTTACGGTATGTCTCTTCATCTCCTTGAAGCCTTCCTTCCTATTCACGCGTTCTTGTTTAGTCCTCACTATGTGATGTTCCCTCAAGATGAAGCTGGTTTCTCTATCGACGATCAGTTCTATGTTGGCAGCTCTGGTCTGCTCGTGAAACCTGTCACTCGTCCAGGGTTAACCGAAGAGACCGTCTATCTCCCTGAAGACAAGGTAATATCATATCACTTGTGCCTCTTCTCAAATTTGTCTTGCTCACCCACGGTTCGAAAGATCTACTATGACTACTTTACGTATCATACGTATCGTGGCTCCGCGAAGGGAAAGCACGTGGTCGTTCCGGCGGCCCTGGATCAGATGCCCCTGCTCGTGCGAGGGGGATCCATCATCCCAACGCGTGAACGTCCGCGCCGGGCATCCTCGCTCATGCACCGTGACCCATTCATTCTCCGCATCGCGCTCGACAACTCGCTAACCGCGCGCGGCGAGCTCTACCTGGACGACGGAGTGACGTACGCGTACAAGCAGGGCCACCTCACATGGCGCGGTCTGTCCGTGTCCGTGGACAAGAAGTCCTCGAGGGGGGCCGCGGCCGAGCTGCGTCTTTCGAACGTGGACTTGGCCGCCGCCGCGCCGCGCGCTGCGGTCGAGGGCGACGCCCTCGCCGAGTTCCAGCGGGAGAACCCGTTCCAGACGGGCATCGCGTCCGTGCGCGTCGAGAGGGTGGTGATTCTGGGACTTGGCGGCAAGCCCAAGCGCGTCGCGGTCGAGGGTGGTCGCGACCTCGAGTGGGTGTTCGAGCCGGGTGTGGCGGCGGGGGCGGTACGGGGTGACAATGACGGCGTCGCGAGCGTCTTGACTATCAAGGATCCCAGTCTTGGCGTTGCTAGCGATTGGGCTATTCGGATTTCACTTTGAGTTGTGTCGGGACAGTGTGTATGTGTATATTGTATATACCATACCATACAGAAAGGACAGGATCATTGGAATAGTATGCGCCACCTGACTCTTCAGACATGCTGGCGGATCCTGATCCGCACTGAACTAGATGAGATGATGCAGGAGATGCGGGCTAGACAGTCTCATGGGGGAAAATCGTCAGTAGTCATCTGACCCTTATCGCCCACGCTTGGCTTCACTCAAATACATTCAGATTCTCTCCACACCAATACACTAGCAAATTGTGGAATGTCTGAATGTGTCTGGATCAGATCAACCAGACAAAATAGACTGTTTCAGACACCTCAGATGCTAATGTGGTGTTTGACTGTGACACAACAGACACACACCAGACTGGGTTTTGATGCCTTTCAGACCAGGTTCAGATGACTTTCAGATGCATACAGATGGGGTTCAGACAGCTTTCAAAGAGACTCGGAAAGACCTCAGAGTTTCATCAGACTGTGTTCAGGTTCCATTCACTGGCACTGGCACGCAGACAGAACTAAAGCCTGAGAGCAGTGCTATTCATGGCAAATGAGTGATCAACCATAGCTAGGTGATCATGGAGCGATGGACACCAGATAAGGTAGATATCATGGTGGGCTATGAGGTGTTCAAGTTATCATGCGTTATGAATTTTCGAACCAATTTGCTGAAGTGGAACCGTGTTTGACAAACGACCATGAAGGTACTCGTCTCATCACTCTCAGCTCTACTTACCCGCATCGACACTTTCTGCCGTGGCCTTATAGATCGGTAACTTCAAAACCTGCTCTCAATCCGGTTTTTGTCGTCGTGGACGCGCTCTTGCCGAGCGCGCCAAAGACAATCCCAAAACTTGGCATTCTCCATACTCCGTGGATTCACAGTCTTTATCCTTCGCTTCCGATCGGGCATCCCTGACAGCTCCCATCAAGTCTGAGCTCTACCCGAATATCAAGTTCAACCTCCAGGTTCGCGTACACGAAGATGGTGTTGTCCGTGTGCGAATGGATGAAGTCGACGGTCTTCGGAAACGCTATGATGAAGCTGCCAAGTGGGCATTGGTCGCAGAACCTTCCATCAGCACACACACCCAGTGGAAAGTAGGCTCGTCCGGGGCGCGTGCGGTGTTTGGACAACAACGAGAGCATGAAGTGGTGGTGGAATTCAAGCCCTTGCGTGTTGTTCTCAACAAGAATGGGAAGGAACAGGTGGTCGTCAACGGGCGTGGGCTGCTTCACGTGGAGCATTTCAGAAACAAGACCGTCGAGGAACCTAAGGTGGAAACTTCAGAAGAGGGCTCTAATACACAGGAAGTATTCAAGGTCAACGCGAATGCCTGGTTCGAGGGCGACTCCGAGGATGCTTATTGGGAAGAAACTTTCAACTCGTGGATAGACAGCAAACCCAAAGGTATGCCTTTGTACTGTGCATTTCATATTCGTGTGCCTCCAACAATAGTCATCAGGTCCCGAGTCTTTGTCCCTCGATATTGATTTCCCCCGCCACGGCCACGTTTACGGTATTCCCCAGCATGCTACTTCTCTCGATCTCCCCACAACTACTGGCGAAGATCCATTCTTTGAAGATCCCTATCGTTTCTATAACGCCGATGTCCGCGAGTATCTCGCCTCTGGGACGACCTCCCTTTATGGCTCGATCCCGGTGATGCATGCACACTCTGCAGATTCGACTGTTGCTATCTTCAATGCTGTCGGATCGGAGACGTGGATTGATATCGCGCATCCAACAACACAATCGACTGGTACACATTGGATCTCTGAATCAGGAATACTTGATCTCTTCATCCTACCTGGCCCTTCTCCCACTGAAGTATTTCGTCAGTACAGCGGCCTCACTGGTGTGACACCACTACCGGCCCACTGGGCCCTGGGTTACCACCAGTGCCGCTGGAATTATGTGAGCTCTGATGACGTGCGTGGTGTGCAGAAGCGCTTCGATGAGGAAGACATGCCCTTTGATGTCCTTTGGCTAGACATCGAGTATTCGAAGGATCACCAATATATGATTTGGAACCCGATAGCCTTCCCAGACCCAGTGGAGATGACCAAGGACGTTGCTGCTTTGGGTCGTAAAGTTAGCCATCACTGTTTTTGACCAACGTCAGCTTTCTGACATTCCCTTCCTCAGATGGTCATTATCGTGGACCCACACTTGAAGCGTACGGATGATTACCCGGTCTATAAGCAGGCGCGAGAGCTTGGCATTTTTGTGAAACAGAAGAATGGACAGGACGATTACGAGGGGATGTGCTGGCCGGGTAGCAGCTCCTGGGTTGACTTCTTTAACCCTGCCAGTTGGGACTTCTGGAGATCTCTTTTCAAGACGACGAAAGGGTCCGGTTGGTCATGGACTGAGAGCACAGAAGATATTCACATCTGGAATGACATGAACGAGGTGTGTGATGTATTCGTTGTCCTCCATCATGCCGAGATTCTGACCGTTATTCCGTCCAGCCTTCCGTCTTCAATGGCCCCGAGATTACTATGCCTAAGGATCTGATTCATTATGGTAACTGGGAGCACCGCGACATCCATAACATCAACGGGATGTTCCTCCCAAAGATCACCTCGGAGGGCCTCGTCGTTCGGGGTGGGACACCCAAGCGACCGTTCGTGCTTACACGTTCCTTCTTCGCAGGCTCTCAGCGTTACGGTGCGATGTGGACTGGTGACAATCTCGGCACCTGGGAGCACATGGCCGTCGGCATCAAGATGGTCCTCGCGAATGGTATCGCGGGAATGACCTTTGGCGGATGTCGGTATCTCTCTGCTCTTCACCCCTGCCCGGTTGCGCTGACTAGAACAATGTAGCTGATGTCGGTGGCTTCTTTGGTAATCCCGGGCCAGAGATGCTCGTGCGCTGGTACTGGGTCGGTGCATTCTCGCCGTTCTTCCGCGCGCACGCACACCATCATACCAAACGCCGGGAACCGTATCTTCTTGCCGAGCCTCACAAGAGCACAGTACGCAACATCCTGCGGTTACGCTATTCGCTCCTACCTGTTTGGTATACTGCGTTTCGTGAAACAAGTGTCACCGGACTCCCTGTCTTACGGTATGTCTCTTCATCTCCGTAAAGCCTTCCTATTCACGCGTTCTTGTTTAGTCCTCACTATGTGATGTTCCCTCAAGATGAAGCTGGTTTTTCTATCGACGATCAGTTCTATGTTGGCAGCTCTGGTCTACTCGTGAAACCTGTCACTCGTCCAGGGGTAACCGAAGAGACCGTCTATCTCCCTGAAGATGAGGTGATATAATATCACTTGTGCCTCTTCTCGAATTTGTCTTGCTCACCCACGGTTCGAAAGATCTACTATGACTACTTTACGTATCATACGTACCGCGGCTCCGCGAAGGGAAAGCACGTGGTCGTTCCGGCGGCCCTGGATCAGATGCCCCTGCTCGTGCGAGGGGGATCCATCATCCCAACGCGTGAACGTCCGCGCCGGGCGTCTTCGCTCATGCACCGTGACCCATTCACACTCTGCATCGCACTCGACAGGTCGCTAACCGCGCGCGGCGAGCTCTACCTGGACGACGGGGCGACGTACGCGTACAAGCAGGGCCACCTCACGTGGCGCGGTCTGTCCGTGTCCGTTGTAGACAAGACCTCGAGGGGGGCCACCGCCACCGAGCTGCGTCTTTCAAACGTGGACCTGGCCGTCGCCGCGCCTCGCGCTGCAGTCGAGGGCGACGCCCTCGCCGAGTTCCAGCGGGAGAACCCGTTTCAGACGGGTATCGTGTCCGTTCGCGTCGAGAGGGTGGTGATCCTGGGACTTGGCGGCAAGCCCAAGCGCGTCGCGGTCGAGGGTGGCCGCGACTTCGAGTGGGAGTTCGGGCCGGGTCACGATGTGGCGGCCGCGGGGGCGGTGCGGGGTGACAGTGACAGCGGCGTCGCGAGCGTGTTGACGATCAAAGATCCAGGTCTTGGTGTTGCTAGCGATTGGGCCATTCAGATCTCACTTTAGGTCGAGTGTGTATGTGTATATTGTATATACTAGATCATCGGGCTTTTTGCCTGTCTCACCTTGTCAGCGAGTGTGGGCGCATGGGTGTGTCTCGCCCGGGCCAGAGCTAGGGGTGGCGTGGCGCGTGGCCTAGTCCCGAATGATTCAGAATTTGTTCTGTCTTAAGCGCCTGTTCCCCTGTAACAAAGCAATCCCGAGCGCCGTGGCGCACCCAGACCGCGTGTTTAACTTATCGACCACACTTCTTTTCGGGCTGCGGCCGCAGGCCCTGTGGATGTGACACGCAGAGTGATCTCTAAGGATGCTATATAGAGATAACAGAGGAATCAGGGATCAAAACAGTCCATCAACCAGCCGTTAATCCCTCATACCCCCCTCTTCCCTCATACCCCCTTCCCCCCCTCCCTTCTTCTACCCTCTTCAATCACCCCGACATCCATTTGCTTCCATTGGCGAATACCCGAAATACCACATACCCCCAAAATGCACGTAGAGCAACTTGGTTACATGCCGTACCCGCAGCTGGACGGGGAAGCATCATCTACGAACGAGGGCGTATATCGTAACTATCCCCACCCGAGACCGGTGGCGATAGAAGAGCTGTCAGCTGGGGACAGAGAGATTCTCAACTCGGTGAGTTCGACGGGAGATTCAGTCATATATCCGCTGCCCGGGTGAGCTGACTCGCGCGCTTACCCCCTCGGAACCCTAGATCATCCAAGGGCGTCGTGCTCACGGTCCGGAACGCCGAGGCAAGACGCGCCGTTATGCGGCCATCTTTGATGAGAAGGGGCTGCCGCTTCCATCCGCCACGGGGGGGGTCATTGGTGGAGCGCGCTCGAGCCTGCTTGTGGATGAGCCAGATTCAGAAATGGAGCCGATCATCATTCGGCACAACGGTGCGGAGAAGCCCACCGGCTTTCGCGCCCTTGGGCGCAAGATCTCGTCGGCAGCTCGCAGTGTGTTCACCTGCCATCACCCTGATTAGGCAGCTGCTGAAGATGTTTGGTTTGGTTTAAGGGGATCAAAGACCACTGGGCACTGTACGAGATCGAAATGTATTTGTAAATCCACACTTAATGCACAGCACCCGGATCGGACCAACTCGCAGTCGATCATTTCAGGCGATGTGGGAAGTCAAGACGGCAGACTGCCTGATGCACCGTTATTGGGTTTGAGCAAATCTATAAATCAAGCAAGCCCAGGGCTTCTCGAAGAACTCAAGGACGCTTGAACTGATGGCGCACAGGGTTCGACCAAGACATGCGGAGGTTGTTAGTCATCATACTCGTAGAAACCTTTGCCATTTTTGCGTCCAAGCCACCCTGCATCAACCATGCGCTCGAGAAGGACGCTTGGACGATACTTTGAGTCACCAGTACCGGCGTAGAGCGTTTGCTGGATCGCGAGACAAGTGTCGAGGCCAATGCTCAAAGTTGGCAAAAGTCAGGAGTGCAAAGTGAACCAGGAAAAGTGCATTCTTACAAGTCAGCTGCATAAGGATAAGGTATTAGAACGGGGGTCACAGAGTGGAAGACGACTATTTACCAAGCTGCAAAGGACCCATAGGATGATTCATTCCTAAACGGAGCGTTTTATCGATGTCGTCCCGAGTGGCAACGCCCTTGGATCGAGATTAGATGACTCGAACCGAACCAAGAGAAAGTACGCTACCTTTTCAAGCCACATGATTGCCTAAGGGAGACAGGAGCAGATCAAAGAGGGTTTGATGGGCCGAGAAAGGGAAGACTTTAACCTCATTTATGAATGGCATGAGCAAGGCGTTCGAGACGAAACCGGGAACGTCTTTGGACACCGTCACTTCTTTATCACATGCAATGGCGAACGCCCGGGCCCGGGACAAAGCGTCGTCCGATGTTTGCAACGCTGAGATCAGTTCAACCAGTTTCTTTTCAGGTTTTTAATTGAGACAGCGTGTTGTCGAGGGTGAAGAACTCACCATCACGGGGACAGGGTTGAAGAAATGGAGTCCTGACCAACTGCAGTTGTAACCTGAAACTGGCTCGACGGGTCTAGAACTTACCAACAACACGCCCTGCACTGCTCTTGCCCACCGCTGATGCGGCGGATTCTCCCTGCGGTATAGCAGAGGCTGCAATTTTGGTGATAGAAATAGAGGACGTATTCGTCGCCAGTATGGTGTCCGGCCTCGTCTCGGCTGCCAGTTCTGAGAATATGCGTTGCTTGAGTTCGAGGTTCTCCGAGACAGCCTTCAAAGCATGCTCGGCAAGCTGAGAAGCACAAAGGGTCTGCCTGCGCACCTCGATGACCATATCGACGTCTCTCAGCGCCCGCACTCCCACGGCCTGATCGACAACAGACACGCGTTCTCGTGCTTGACGTGCGTCTCCTTCTTGGATCTTTCCCTTTCCGACATCCTTGGCCAGTAACTTATCCATGAGCTCCAAACCTTTTGATATTTGTTCAGAAGAACGATCGTATATTTTCACGGGTACTTTCGCTCTCAATGCGGCCACATAGGCGATACCCAGGCCTACATGACCAAAGAGAGTATCACTGATAGACAATCAGAGGAATATGAAAGAAGAACGTACCCATCTGACCAGCACCGATGACACCTAACGTTTTGATCCCATGAGCAACTGACATGACGGAGAAAGGAAAGAGGTGGTCCAACCAGTCATCAAACTAACACGTGCGGCGATTCGAGCGCATTTCACATTGAATGGGCGGCGATTTTTTATTACGACGAGACGATGCCACAATCTCCCCAATCTCTGCAAATCAGCCACGGTCCCGCCCTACGACCGTTCTAGACTTCAGTACATTACCGTGCGCAACTTTCCGTTCCCTGCCGGCTGACCCAGGTACATCCCCCATTCACGTACTCTCCACACTCGCTTACTCCGTTACAGTCACCATCCAACAACGTCCTCTTCATGGCCTCAGGCGCCAACCTACGTCCCCCGCCCCTCCTGGCCCATAACTTGTCTGCAACCCCTTCTCTCCGTGACTCTGTGCCAGGCACACCTTGGCGTGAGGATGATGAACATGCACCGCTGCTGCGCCCCAGCGACATCGACCGTGCTGCATACCATAGTACACGTAAGTCCTAACCTATAAGCTTGCGGATATCTCCTATCGTTTCCCTTTCCAGGTGGTCAAGGCGTTGATATCGAGGCGGACGTTGTGAAGCCCTCGGGACGGTCGTCCACAACCTGGGCTAAAGCACAGTACTACATACCCTCCTTGTATTGGATCCCCAATTATTCTCTTTCTCTGTACGGAATTCCTAGTCCCTCTCATCATCGTGCCTAATCATCGTTACCGCATAATGCCAACAGATTTGGCGGAGACCTAACGGCAGCTTTCACGGTCGCTGCCATGCTGATCCCACAGTCCGTCAGCTATGCAACCTCTCTGGCAAAAATGAGTCCCGTAACTGGTTTGGTGTGTCAATGGTTCGCTCCGTGTATCGCAGTGTGACACTGTGACGCCTGGGGTGTCCTGTGTTGGTTACTACAGTATGAACGTTACTGACTTGGCCATCTTTTTGACAGTTTTCCGCGTCGATACCCCCGATTGCATATGCACTCCTTGGTTCCTCGAGGCAGTTGAACGTTGCGCCGGAGGCTGCCCTCAGTCTACTCGTCGGTCAGACAATCACGTCTGTGTTACGATCAGATCCACACGCCCTCCCAAAAAATCCCGAAGTTGTTGGTTTGGCAGTTGCTACTGCATTAACTACCCAGGTATGTCTATGCTTTCAGTGGCCATCCCCCTTATCTACCCATGTAATCCTAGGTTGGGTTGATTTCCTTCATCTTGGGCTTCTTTCGTTTGGGATTCATTGATGTTGTCCTCTCTCGCGCTCTCCTTCGAGGTTTCGTCGCTGCAATCGCATGTATTATACTCATGTGAGTACATGCAACCACACCACGTGGCTCACCTGACTGACTGGTCTTTTAGTGAACAGCTCATACCAATGCTTGGTCTCACGGCGCTCGAGCACAAGTTGAGACCAGAAACGACACTAGAGAAAATTTTCTTTTTAATTGAACATGGGGTTACAAACGCACACGGCCCTACTTCCTTCGTCAGCGCCTGCGCCTTAGTCTCTCTTGTCATACTGCGGATGCTCAAGGCGTCCTTACGCCGATTTAAGTGGGTTGCACGTGTTCCGGAAGTGCTAATTGTCGTGATCGTCTCCACAAGTACGATTTGCGCCTTAGTTTTCCTCGCTTTATGACTCAATGTCTGCAGTTCTCTCGAATGAGTTCCGCTGGGATGACGACGGCATCGCCATTCTTGGCAACGTGCCGGTCCATACACGTGGCCATTTCATCAAGTTTCCTCTTCACCACCACAGTCTTCCATACCTAAGGCAAACCACCTCCACTGCGGTGTAAGTTTTTGTTCCCTCTTGTCTCATGTCGCTCATATGTAACCCCGTGCAGGCTCATCTCGATCATTGGATTTCTCGACAGTATCGTTGCCGCAAAGCAAAACGCCGCTCGTTATTCCTACTCTATCAGTCCAAACAGGGAACTTGTTGCGCTTGGCGCCGCGAATCTCACAGGCTCGTTTGTGCCGGGCACGCTGCCCGCGTATGGTTCAATTACCCGTTCGCGTATAAACGGCGAGGCCGGTGCCCGCACGCAGATGGCTTCGCTCATCTGCGCAGCGATCATCCTGGTGGCTACATTCTTCCTGCTACCTTGGCTTTATTATCTACCAAAATGCGTGCTCGGATCGATGTAAGTACCTCTGACTTTACTCTGTTGATGCATGGACCCATGATATATTTAGTGTCTGCCTGGTGGTATACACCCTACTCGCCGAGACGCCCGAGGATGTAATCTTCTACTGGAAGTAAGCTTCTGTGCCATATATATTACCCGATGATTACGCTAACGCCGGAGACCGCAGGATGCGAGCATGGATCGACATGACGCTCATGGGTCTTACCTTCATCCTTACAATTATCTGGAGCGTTCAAGTTGGTGTTACTGTCAGCCTTATCATCTCCCTTCTTCTTGTTGTCCGTCGTTCGTCCAAGACACGCATGACAATCTTGGTGCGGCGTTTCTTCGATAAAATAAGAAGTTTGATTCGGCTGAGACAGGGCGTGTTAGGGCCACATACCAGGAACTGACAGATGGGAACCAATCGACGAGAGTCCAGGCGCCGAGGAAGACACACCTGGCGTGCTCATTGTCCGGATTCGTGAAAACTTGGATTTCGGTACGTCTCGGAGTCGGCAATATTTGTGTTAGTAGCCCTAACCCTGAACTGGGATCACTTCAGCCAACACTGCGCAGCTCAAAGGTAAGTCCCATTGCTCGAGTGAATCGAGAAGCATGATGATGACGATGGCGTTCAGAACGGCTTCGTCGTCTTGAGCTTTATGGTGTGCATAGAAGCCATCCCTCAGACGTGCCGCGCCGCGAGCAGGCGAGCGTGCTCATCTTCCACATGGCGGACGTCGAGACATGCGATGCATCAGCGGTGCAGATATTCCACGAGCTTTTTGAGTCCTACAGAGTAAGTTTTGGTATTTGGATTTTACCCCATGCACCCGTCTAACTAGTTATGATCACACAGAACCGTGATGTGGGTGTATTCATAACGCATTTGCGCGCACAGCCACGCATTATGTTCGAACGTGGAGGGATAGTGAAGCTCCTGGGTGCCGATGCGTTTTATGAAAATGTTGGCAAGGCGATGGGGCGGTTGACTGGCGAAACGCGACGTTGAATTGACGTATACCGGAAATGATATGATAGAAAAAATCTCTCGTCTATAGCTTCATGAAATCATGTTACATTCACTGGCATCTGCAGTGCACGCGTTACTCCTCGAGTGCCAGTGAGATAGACCTATGACTCGGAACTGCGGTAGCGTCGGGCTAGCGGCGGCAGCCCCATGACGTCATATTTAGTCTCGGCGCTGGTCTGGTTTTCTCAGCAACACACTCTCACTCACCCATGCCGGGGAAGGTTAGTAATCCCACCAGTAGTCGTGGCAAGGCGCTGTTTGTTCATCTTACCTCCCAGGATCCAGACCCACCCTGCCAAGCTGAAGGCTAGACTTCTCGTCCTATTGGCAACGTGCCCACAGCGCCTAGACGGCGAATGACTGACTTCTTCTGTTTACATTTACAGCGTGCGCTCTTCAGGGGTGTCTATCCAAGAACACGTACTCCCCGGAGAAGTGCGCGGGGAACATGCACAAGCTGTACAAGTGCTGCCAAGTTCTGTACGACGCAACTGGGGACCGCGGCGAATCAACTGCATGTCCCATGCCGAGCGTCGTACGCCGCTGGCTGAAAGCGCACTCCGAGAGCGCTGAATGAAACTTTACATTTGCCCTATCACAGTCACGATCGTAGAGATGCCGTAGATGGCAGTACTGCAAAGCTTTTGTACCTACGTACGTCAACTGGATCCGCCGATCCACCAAGGAAGATACCGTGATGACGATACGCTATGCCCACATCGCCTTAAACTTGGCGCCAAACTCGTTGGTGACGCTGTTGAACACCTCAAATACCCGCCAATCCCTGTCGAATATGCCGCGCGGCCTCTTGAAGGCAGCCGGATCGGCCCCGTCCGCCGCCTCCCCCCACTCGGACGGATCGAACGACTGGTACCCGCTGTCCTCGGCCTCGGACCCGTCCGCCCCATCGTCCAGCTCCCCCTGGTGCGGCGCTGCGTCCTTCGACATGGTCAGCAGCAGATTCTCAAGATCGCCGCGGATGGTCGTCAGGACGAGGTAGAACGCCTCGAGGGCGTACCACACGTCGCCGCGGCGGATGCCGTTCATGTTCACGAGCGCGTCGACCTGGCCGTGCACGAAAAAGTCGTACAAGTAAGCGTTGAGGGGCAGCTCGGGATCCAGGATGCGCTCGACCGTCGGAATGGCGTGTTCGTTGAGGTGGACGCCGTGCCGCACCGTGCGGGCGAGCTCCCCGACGCCGCCGAATGTGTCGTCGTGGCCCGAGGTAGCGACGAAGAGCGAACGAACTTTGGGTTGGACGACCGTCTCGGCGATGTGGGCGAAGAGGGCCGTCTGCGGGCGTGTCGACGCGTCGGAGGGTCCGACGATTTCCTCACTTAGCGGTAGCCGATTATCAGGCCCCAGCTCGTCCGCGTGCTGTGATGAGAACGCCAGCGCATATGCGCCGAAGATATCCAGGATCTTCTTTTGATGTGCAGCTAAGATTCTACGAGCCTTGGGATGTAAGGGCGGCAGCACCACGCGAGAAGGTCCTTTTTGTATGAGATCGCGGATGTTGTCAGTCGTCGCGTAAACCTCGTGCAGATATCTGCGACCAAAAAGATGGCACAGGAGAATCACGAGATCTCGCTCAGCGTCGACGGAGCTGGTCTGGGAACAAATGTCATGGAACACGCCCAGCTGCAAAAGCACAGTTATGGCCAGGTTGCTCGGTTCTGTGTAGTAGAGGTGGGAGGCAATGCCAAACAAGTTGACAGGCTTGCCCTCTTGGTCCAGAAGGTGGGCGCGACGCAAGTAGTCAATGCTGAACCGAAGGTGGTGCAAAAGCTGATTTTTCCCGACGTCAGAGCCGAAACTGATGTGTGGAAGTCGGAGAATGCTACGGATTGCATCGACAGCGAAGGTTGCATAATTTGAACCTTCAAGGAGGCTGAACAAACGTAATACCATTGTCGACGATAGCGGGAACGTCCCGGTAAGACGCGGAAGCCTTGATAGAAGGATCCGATTGATGCGATCTAGCGGTATTCCGTAGAAGACCACTCGACCCAGCAAATCGAATCCGCGACGACCAGCTCGTCCGGCACATTGGCGGAACTTATCGTCGGGTAAGTATTGGCAGGTCACTCCCAGCAAGTAGTAGGAGGGCTGACCGTGAGCGCCGTAAGGAAAGGGGAGTCCCCGCAGAACACGGACGTTTTTGTCGGTGCATTAATACCCAGTGCCAAGGTACCTAAGGTCAGGTAAATGGATCGTCGCTCCAGTACATCTTTAGTATCCTGATAACTTACTTGTTGCGATAACGACTCTAAGGAAGCCGACGCGAAACAGTCTGATGGGTCCCACTCAATCTCTAGTAGTCGACCAAGATGATGAGACGCACCGTTCCACTGCAACACGATATGACTTATTCATGCCGCTGTGGTGAACGGCGATTCCTCTCCGCAGGGCCCTGTAAAGGAATTCGGGAGTCGACGTCCAACGCAGCGAGGCGATGTCCTCGATAAGTTCATCCTTCGGATACGCGGCAGTACCGGCAAAGGAGAACTGCGGGGAAGGGTCTTGCGGATCGAAATAGCTTTCCCATGAGCGATCTTCGCTTTGTTGAGCGATTTCATCGTCCGCGTCTTTCTTTCGAGCAACCGCCTTCTGCGCGAGCCGTTCCTTGTTCTTTTGACGCGCCTGCCAGGCCTCCCACTGGCTGACTTTGCGCTTCCATTCAGGACTCTGAGCCCTCCAGGCCTCCTCGGCTCTTTCCAGCGTGTTCAGAATGTGAGAAGCCATTATCAAGCATTCCTGGCGATCAAAGTTGAATAGAAGTGCGGGCTACGCTGCGTGTCACTGCCAACCACAAGACGAACAAGAAGTCAGAGTGCATACCAGGCCGTCGGTTGCCCTCAAGTCAGATAGCATATGAATGAGACCGGACTTGAACGCAGGAGGACTTGGCGGGGCATTGAGCCGCGACTTGGGTGTCTGCATGATAACAGGGTCTTGAAGATCTAGAACCACCCGCTGCAGGACAGACGACGGATCCAGAGCATCAGGTGCGGCAACCAGACGCGCCAAGATACCTTTGATATCAGCGTCATAAAGCAGCACGTCCTTCTGCCGGATGAACGTATCGCGGGAAAAGAAGACGGTGGGGTCAAGTCCTTCTGCATCGACAATGTTTTGACCCGTTAGGACTTTGTATAAACGAAGTAAATCCGGTCCCTCCAGAGACAGATCTGGAGGCATCGTCCCCGCGAAGGATAAAGTACAGACTGGATGGATAAAGCGCATCATTTTAGTCGGAGGACGGTCGTTATCCAGTCCCAAGAAGAGTTCATCTTTCCGAAGCAGCTGCGGGAAGTACGCAAACTTCCGTAGGTGCGAATAGCGATGGGGATAATGGATGAACTTGTGGTCGAAGCCCTTCGCCTTCTGAACGCTCTCGAGCCACGCATTGAATTTCTCCGGTTCACCAATAGTCGCGGAGAGTCCACTGTTATTGAGAAATGTCAGAAATCTTACACTAGCAAGGATTCGGTGAGCAACGGACATGACTGGGCAAGGCGCCAGCAGGATAATTTGTTCCCATACCGTCCCGCCTTCGTGCTGACCGATGGTATGAATCTCGTCCAATATAATCCTTCAGTGTTTTAGGGTCAGCACAGGCGACGAACCCGTGCGGGTAGGATCCTTACCTCCTGATTCGGGGAGTCCACGTTCTTGCTAAAGGCGGGGAGAGAAGCATAATCGCCAACATCTCTGGCACTGTAACAAGAATTTGGCACTTCTGCGAGTCGTGCACGCGATAGTCCCTCGTGTGTATGGCCCAACATGTACCTGCAGACGACTATGAAACCCTCTTCGGATATATCGAGGTCTACTCACGTCCATCAACTTCCTTGCGGAACCGTGCGTATACCTCTGCCGCAACTTGATTCACAAGAGCCTTCGTCGGGGCCACATATACGAGGACTCCGTCATCGGATTCACGAAGGACCTTCTCCATCGCATAGAAAGATATGAATGTTTTTCCAGCGCTCGTTGGCGCTGTAATTTACGTGTCAATCAAAGAACGAGACTGTCGTCAACCCTGAGGCAACGCTCACCTACAACCAAGACAGACGTCTTTGGCTCGTCCAAGCAATCGAGCACCTCACGTTGCCATGCATCAGGCTGGAAGCTGACCCGAGGATCCGGCGCACTGTCCATGCTGCGATCCATGTACTCGCTGAAGGCTCTCAATTGCCAGATCACGGGATCTTCTTTAATAGCCATGAATTTGTGAACAGGTTTGTGACTCTTGGACTTCAGCAACTTTACGAAGCTAAACGCCAGAGCACGATCGGGCTGCAATCGGCGGGAGGCTTCTTCCTCCAACGGAGCAACGTAGTCTGTGAATCCCAAAGCCACCATGATACTGGCCAGCACGCCCATCGTTGTTTCTGTCAAGAAGTCACTAGCGTATAGCTCCTTGACCACGCGCATGATGGAAACGGTATAGTGATCGTGGGTGGGGGATGCCTCCGGATCAGGTTCACCTATCCATTGTTGGAGGGTGAGATGAAGGCTGTAGAGTCGAGCCTCGACAGAGAGCCATCCTGTATCTGTCCTGGGATTCCGAAGCAAGCCTCGGAGGCCAGACAACTTATTTTCGTATGTTGACATCTTTTCCACTTGGCGGAGCTGCTCTAGCCACCACTCCTGGGATGATGTATCCTCCTTGGCCTTCTTCTCGCGAGCATGCTCCTGCCGGATGCGTTCCCGACCAGAGAGCGTGACGGGCTTAGTCTTCTTCTGCTGGTTCGCATGAACCTTTGTCTCCGCTTTCTGAGGTACGTTCTTTAGAACCGGAGTCAAGCCAATCGATTAACGATTAACGTACTTTCTTGTCTCGCTTGGGTTTCCCGACCGAGGAATCATCAACGATTTCCAAGACCTTCCGTCCTGTAGAAGGAATCAGGATCTGCTGCAGCATCCTCCCCGACGCGCCAGTCAGAGTCGCGGCAAGACGTTGCATTTGTACCATGAAGCGTTGATCACGCCGTAATTGCTTTTGGCGT
>QLOS01002234.1:611-25365 GCA_003313725.1 Russula sp. MG48 | reverse complement strand
AGAAGATAAAACTGTTCGTGTCTGGGACCTGGCAAAGCGATCTGCTGTACAGACCTTCCGCCGAGAGCATGATCGCTTTTGGGTCCTAGCGTCTCATCCAGAGCTCAATCTTTTCGCAGCGGGTGTGTGTTTCCTTGGTCCCAGACGCTAGTTGACTCACGCTATGAGAAGGTCACGATAATGGTCTCATCGTCTTCAAGTTGGAGCGTGAGCGCCCTGCTTTTGCTCTTCACGGAGATACCGTGTACTACGTCAGAGACAAATACGTACGGTCGTACGATATCAACACGGGTTCGGACATCGGACTTCTCAGCGTGCGCAAGTTTGGCAGCCCGTATGTCCCTCCCAGGACACTCAGTTACAACCCAGCGGAACGCGCTGTCCTGTTGACCATCTCGTCTGACAATGGGCTGTACGAGCTTACCAATCTTCCCAAGGATGTTTCTGGAGATCTGAAGGATTCGTCGCTTGACGGAAAGCGTGGCTCTGGGCAGAGTGCTATATTCGTTGCCCGCAATAGGTTTGCTATTCTTAACAAGAATACCCAGGTACGTCTGCAGCACAGTCGGGGGGCATCTGATTTCACATCCTTGAACAGCTTATCGAGGTCTGCGATTTGACCGGGGCTGTGGTCAAGAGCATTAAACCGCCTGTCCAGACGAATGAGATCTTCTACGGCGGTACTGCTAGCCTCATCCTCAGCTCCACAAGTTCGGTTGTACTTTATGACATTCAGCAACAAAAGACCATTGCCGAGCTTAACACCCCCCCGGTGAAGTACATCATGTGGAGTCAGGATGCCTCTCAAGTTGCTCTTCTGAGTAAACACAGTAAGTGCCTCGTTGTATCCCATCCGAGAACAGAACTTGACCTGTACACCCCGCCTTCAGCCATAACTATCGCCAACAAGACCTTCTCTCAGAGTACACTCATCCATGAGACTATTCGGATCAAGTCTGGCGCGTGGGACGATGCAGGAGTATTCGTTTACTCCACCCTAAATCATGTCAAGTACTGTCTTCCCCAAGGGTCTGCATTCCGCCTCTTTTCCGAAGACATGCTGTTCACTCCACCAACTACAGTGATCACGGGGTTATTTGCACCCTCGACAATCCAGTGTATTTGACTCGTGTCAAGGGCAAGACTGTGCACTGCTTGGACCGTTCCGCCCGGCCTCGTACCATTACCATTGACCCCACAGAGTATCGATTCAAACTTGCGCTCATCCGTAACAATTATGATGAAGTCTTGTATCTCATTCGCACATCGAATTTGCTGGGCCAGAGCATCATCGCTTACTTGCAGCAGAAGGGCTTCCCTGAGGTACGCACCACCCAGATTTCCGGGTCAGGCGCCACCAACCCCCCCCTCCCTCAAATAGATTGCACTTCATTTCGTTGACGATAAGAACACCCGTTTCGACTTGGCTATCGAGTGCGGCAATCTTGATGTTGCCCTCGAGACTGCCAAGGCAATCGACCGTCCCGATTGCTGGAACCGTCTAGCCCAGCAAGCCCTGAAACAAGGGAATCATAAGGCACGTAGCCTCTTCTCGTGCCACCTCAAGTTGATTTCGAACATCATACTAGATTGTCGAGAAAGCTTATCAGCAGACCAAGAACTTCGATCGTCTCTCGTTCCTGTACCTTGCGACCGGGAGCACGGATAAGCTAGTCAAAATGCAGAGGATTGCAGAGGCGCGCGGCGACCCAATGTCTCGTTTCCACAATGCACTATATGTGGGCGATGTCCATAGTCGGATCGCTGTACTGCGTGAAGTCGGCCTCCGTACGTACTTTCTGCGTTTATCCGGGAGTCACAGCATATCGACGCATTACCTTAGATCCTCTCGCGTATTTGACAGCCAAGACGAACGGTCTCGAGGACATTGCCCTCGAAATCCTTGAAGGTGCTGGCTTGACTGAAGCGGATGTTGACGACATTCCGGATTTCGGTCGCGCAAATCTGAAGACCCCCTCTGTTGTCACCCCAACCGCTAACCTTGTGTGGCCAACCATCCCCGGTGGCGAAAGTTTCTTCGACCGCGCTCTCGCTAATGGAAACCTGGAGACTGGGGTTGAGCCTCACGCCAACGGTGATGCCGGTGCCGCGGCTGGGGCGCTTGATGACTGGGCGAAGGACGAGGAACAAGACCTGGCAGCTGACGAAGACGGGTGGGATCTTGATGCGGGTGGAGACGCTCGTGCTGATGAAGGAGAAGCGGTTGAGGACATTGACGCCGAGGAGGAGGCCGACGAACTTGGGGCCGGCGCTGCGCCGGGTGTCGACGAGACGGAGGTTTGGACGCGTAACTCGCCATTCGCTGGGGACCATATCTCCGCCGGATCGTTCGAGACAGCCATGCAGGTTAGTTTGATCGTCACCCCTCCTAATGCGGTGTGAGACAATGACATACACCTCTCCACAGCTGCTTAACCGCCAATTTGGGGTTGTCAACTTTACTCTCCTCAAACCGCTTTTCGTGTCTATATTCCGGTCATCTCACACTTATCTGTCATCATTGGCGTCGCTCCCTCCCCTGCAGCTGCATATTCGTCGCGACCCCGCAGAATCATCTCTCTCTCGGGTGCTGCCCGTCGCAGTGCAGACCCTTCGTCAAGTTCGTGCGGAGTTATCGGAAGGTTTCCGCGCAGTGTCAGGTGCGAAGCTTCCCGAGGCACAGGCGATATTCCGTTCTGTCTTGCAATCGCTACTCCTTGTAGCTGTGTCCTCGGATGAGGAGGCCAAGGAGGTAAGTGACCTCCTTACCACGTACCGGTGCTTTGACATACTAACTTGGTGTAGTGGCGTAATACAGTGACTACGGCTCGTGAGTATTTGCTCGGTGTGTCAATTGAGCTCGAGCGCCGCCGTGTTGCCCAAGAAGAGCCCGAAAACGTCAGGAGGGGTCTCGAACTCTCGGCCTACTTCAGCCATTGCCAACTCCAGCCTCCACATCTACAAATTGCCCTGCGCAGCGCTATCCAGGTCTTTGCAAAAGCAGGAAACGCTGGGACGGCTGCGAAGTTCGCGCGGAAGTTACTTGATCTCAATCCGGATCCCAAAATTGTCGCTCTGGTGAGATGATGGTGGCATGCCTTGTACTGTATCGCTAATCGCCAGTAGGCACGACAACGTATTGCCGCCGGTGACCGCAATCCGCGCGATGCCGTAGAAATCGCATATGATGAATTCACTGAGTTCGAGATCTGTGCCGCAAGTTATACGCCAATTTACAAGGGTTCGCCGAGTGTGCGCTGCCCGTACACAGACGCAGCGTTCCTTCCCGAGTTTAAGGGAACCCTCGACCCGCTAACATGCTTGACAGAGATAGGTGCTGTCGCCTCGGGGCTCCCAGCGCCGCGGTAGTTAGATGTAGATGGATGATGTTCTCTTCGCGTAAAACATTTTCTTTTGTCAGGACTCATTCTTGGGCACGTGATCTGCTTTTGAAATTACGAGGACAGAGTCGCGTCTATCTCATTATCATTCCCCAGCATCGAGAAAATCTACTTTGTCGCCCATTCGCGTGGCAATCATATGTATTCAAACACACAGTCACCCCCTCCCTCGTCGCCTGGGAAAGAATCTACCAACTCTGTAAGGATTCTTTCGTCTCCAAGTGCCAGGTTTTCCGAACCTGCTGCATTGGGAAGCGCCTCCGACGGTAATAAATCTCGGACGCGTCCAATCGCCGCTATTTTGCGCGACGCCTCGAGCCCTTTCGATCGAAACTCTTGCATTGTCGCTCCGTTCGATAATGAGGTCAGACGTGACGCGGAGTTTTATCAAAGTTAGTTAGACGCACACATGCGCATACACGCACTTGCGCCGCACCTTATAGAGCTAAAATCGTTTCAGATCTGAAGGATAAGCAACTAGAGATCATTGCCTTAATGAACAGCTGGGTTTTCGCGCGTCTCATCGTCGAGAACGAGAGAGCGGGAGAGTCGCTGTCCCGCGAGATGGACGCCGTCGTAGAAGCAGAGAGAGAACAAGGCAGGTCCCTCTTGCCTCCTCTTCTCCTTTCTTGTCTTCCCGGTACGCAGGTACCCTCCTTCTGAGCCCTTTCATCCCCCTCGCGCGCGCTGCGACGCTCTCCTGCGATTACAGGCATCTCGTCCTATCTTGATGAACTAGCGCTGACTTTTCCCTGTGTCGGGGTGTGGTAGAACGAATGCGCGTACAGCTGGAGAACTGCGTATCTAACATTAGAGCTGCCCTGGCCGCACTGAGCAGGGCAGTAATGTAGTGTAGTGTTTGGTGTCGGTGTGGATATCGGGGTCAGGAACAAAAGCAGGTGCTATACCACGTAAGGCAATAGTTTAATGGCCAATTTCATTCCATTCCGGTCGGACGTGTCAGTGAATTGGTGGAACGGGTCCCATCACTACGTCAACGCCATCTTATCTCGTCTCGTACTTGCACTCGAAGGTCCACTCTATACCCAATATACTCCATATACTCGATAATCTGTTCGTGCCTCTACTTCTCTAAAACTCACCTTACTACCTCGATCATTGTCCCATCACCGTCTACATGGGTGTCAATACCCAGCACTGTTCTTTCGTCCTCTTGGCTGAGTTCGATATTGACCGTGGTGCCCAACTTACATACCAGTTTCCACAGCCGTTAGGGACGGATGAGGGGTACGTGTTGTTCACCGATCATGCGCAAGCGAATCGCGTCTCACCCTACCAAGGCTCCTGGCCAACTTGATGTTGCCTGATGGCGCTGAGAAGCACCTTGAAGATTGGACCATTTTCTTTCTGAATCAAACGCCTTTCAACACGATCGCACCCGTACTTGCATTGGAAACACCAGACAGTGTCGGGAAGGAGAACAAGTCGGAGCTGCTTTACGTACTCAACCTAGTCCGGACGAAGCACGATAAGGCCGTTCGGAGGTGAGCGGTATTACAATCCTAAATTCTTGGTCGCTCACGCAAATCATGTCTTTTATAGAGGCGCAGTCGTGAAGGCAATGGCGATATGTACGCCACATCCCTTCATCCAGATATTCAAGGTGCGCCTTACCCCCGCCAACTCAATCAACCAATCGTTGATGTATCCTTGGCTAGCCCGTGCTCCTCCTAGCTCTCGATGACTATTTCTCCTCACCGTCACAAGACTGCTTAGCGCGACTGTTCGACGCCATCAACTCGATGGATCTCTCTGCTGCCCCGATCTTGACGCGTGCCGAGAAGATCATCATGCGTAATTCGGAACGCAAGGATGTCTTCATCGAAAAGTTCACCTCACCGCGTACACCCTTATCGTTTCAACACCCTGGAGGACGAGGGGGTCATCGACAAACAAACTCTACAGGATCCCATGCCAGCTTTGAAGAAGGCATCATGATGCGAACCAAGGACAGTTTGGAGGGGCGAGGTCGTGCCAGCTCAGATACGAGCGTTCGGACGAGATCAGCCTCTCGTCACAATGGAAGTCAGCACTCTCCATCGGAAAATTCGTTCTCCCTGGGAGGCAGCGCCGTCTGGGTAAGCGACGACGGTGGGTTGGTGGAAAATGCTGCCCCTCCTGGAGTTGCGTCCAGTTACGGAAGCCAGGGGAGCTCGGCAGCTGCTAAAGGTGGAAGAATGTCCACAGACGCCTCGTCGAGTTCCTCCCATGGCCAACACACGCGCCCGCCACTAACCGCGGGGATATTGGACCCCCGACTAGGAACAAAAGACACCCACTACTACCACACGACGATTGCGTACAAGGGCCACCAATTACCGATCAAGATGCCCTTGTTTACGTTCCCACAGGAGGTTGGCGACGTGAGTAGCCGTTATCGTCAGCATGACACCGCTGTATTCCTGACTCGGGCACTGCAGTATTCCCTTATCCAGCTCATTCAAACATTCTCAATCGCTACCATAACCGGACCCTTGCATCCTCATCTCCATTCTAACGGGAGCCTCACCCATCCAATCATCCTGCTGTTCAATGCATTGGTAACTGGCAAACGCATCATCTTCCTGGGACATAATCGGCCTGCAGGTCAAGTGTCCAGTTACGTCTTGTCTGCTTGCGCCCTGGGATCCGGTTGTGGCATAATACTCCGGGGTTTCATTGAGCGGGCCTTTCCTTATGCCAACCTCACAAATCGAGAAGAATGGGAATCAGTGTAAGAATTTAACATTGCCGCATCCAATCCAGTCTATACTAATCTAGCTTTGGCTCTCCTAGGCCAGCATACATCGCGGGCGTGACCAATCCTATATTCGAATCATCTGGATCCTGGGATCTCCTGTGCGACGTGGGCGGCGGGCGCATAGTTGTATCTAAGGACATTCATTCATCGCATCCTCCTTCTGGAATGCATGGTGGACCACCATCGACGCTGACGCGTAATGGGACGCTCAAAGCTGAGTCTTCGATCGGTAGTGAAGACGACCTCGGCCGTCTACCCGGACGAGAAAAGGAGGCATCAAAAAGCGACTTCACTGCCAAGGCTGATAATGCTGACAATGTATTCATCGAGGATGTAAGTGCACAGGAATGTAAAAATGGAAGCCGATTGGGAATAATGTCCGTCCTCCTTGCCCGTTTACTAGATCATCACAGCAATCAACTTCCATTTTGGCGAAACGCTGGTTCAAGCACGATTCGTAGAATACGTGTGGCGCTTTATTCGGTTAGCATCTCGATACGAGGAGGACACCCTCGGGACAACGACAGTTGGTTTTCCTGGGGCCTCGTTTAGTGAAGGTCCTGGCGATAGTTCTCAGTTGGGCAGTGGGAAGGTCTTTCTCGACGATGCTGCTGGCTCCCGGGAAGCGATGGCAAATGCAAGCCGGATTGAGGGCTGGCGACGGACCGGAATGTATCGCATGTTCCAAGAGGTAATGGGCCTTTGCAATACTCCAGATGCGATCACGCTAAATGGACTTGACCCACTTAATCCCGTGTTTCAGGATTTTAAGCGAAGTTGTTCGACCAATGCGATACGAGGATTTGACATCAATTATCAACTATGGCGACTGCGGAACGCAAAGTATATGCAAGATGCAGAAGTGGAATTAATAATGCGGACCCTGGTAGATGCTGTACAGACTTACGACCAAGTGGTGGAGGTACGGTGCCGTGGACAATTGGTCTCTCGACAGTACCCTAAATTATCCACCACAGCTTCTCTCCCTGACTCCACCGCATAACGGTGGTCTTCTTCCACTAAGCTTCGGACTGTTCCACCAGCAACAAGTCGTGCGGGATCTCACCGTTGACCTGTTCACGCAACTACGCATGTATCCTGTGAGCTCATCCTCATGGTACTTTGCGCTGTGTTGTCTCCTAACATCTCGAGGCGTGCATGCAGGTTGGCGTGCAGTTCTTACAAGCCCTCAACCATTTTCAGCGCTATGCCTACGTCCGGCAAGCACACGCGCGAGAATCGCGAGGCATTGGCGTGCGAGAAGCTTCTGGTCCCGGTTTTCTAGCACCACCACCTACCTTTTCTAGGACTTCGTCACATCGAGGTGATCTCAATCTTAGCACAGGGTGATGAGGCCACGCAAGCGTACTCAATATACAGTATAACCCTTTTATCATATGCAGTATAGGACAGCCACGTGTTCTCTGCTACACTAGACTAGTCATATCTTACAAACTTCGCGGGAGTCATCTGGACTATCTGAGTCAGGGCCCACCTAACCGAGCGTAGGTCTTTGCTGCCCACTATTTCATCCAAATTGTGCGAAAGGAACGGAGAGAAATGTAAGTTGGACGCGCACAGCCCGCCCGACGACATCGCAGGCCAAGCATCCAGGCAACGAGGGACTAGACATACAAGGCAAGCATGCAGTGGGAGAGCCTAAGCCTGTATGGAAGGTCTTGGTTGATGCATTCCTGTTCTGTTCCGGGGCGGTGCACAGACGAATGAGACGCCTTTGTACCAGT
Organism: Russula sp. MG48; assembly: GCA_003313725.1. Lineage (NCBI taxonomy): Eukaryota > Fungi > Basidiomycota > Agaricomycetes > Russulales > Russulaceae > Russula > Russula sp. MG48. The sequence continues at coordinate 17,458 of QLOS01002234.1, read as the reverse complement.
GGGAGAAGCAGCGGTGAGAAGGCAACCAACCTACAGGAGTGGGCGAGGGAAAGGTTACTAGGGCTGCCCGCCCGCCCTCAGGGTCGAGAGAGTACGTTCCTCGTCCTGCTCGTATTGTAGAGACACCGGAACATGCATGTCAGCGTAAACGGGAGATTGGCAGTGTTACTGTTGAGGATCCGGAGGCCTCTACAGGGGCCGGGTCTTACAGCGCGCGACGTACAGTAGTGCAGTGCCGTCATAGAGGGTCTTGTTTCATTGTTTTAGGGCGCGGGCCTAGTCTGCGCCAGAGGGGCCAAAGAGGAACACGCTACGTCCCTGAGCATATGCAGTCTGAGACTCCTATCCTATTCCATGCTGCGCGGTTGCTGCCACCTCGTGCCACCTCAAGTCTTCGGCCAGAGAAGGGGAGAGGGGGTCGGGAGGTCAATGTCAGGGTCGATGTAGGGCCCACTGGCGTAGACGGATTGCAGATGGAGCCGTCCATGCCCGTGTGCTGTGCTAGTAGTCCGCAAAACCGCCACAAACCCGGCGTTCTTCCCCCACCGGAAGCGCCACTCCGACTCGGAATCGCGGATTGGGGCGTCTCCGGAAGTTACTGTCACGATACTATAGGCGCCGACCACCGGGCCCGACCACCAGACAACAAAGGGAAGTTCCGAAGAAGAGCACGTCGGTGGCGTACGACGGTGGGGCACCATGGCTCACGCGTGGATCAACTCAACGCCACGCCGTGTCCAGGCACGCGACGCGACTACGATCAAGTCGCAAGCGGGGAGGCACTGTAGCAGGTTTCCGGCTGTATGACGCGTGTCATCGATCACTGGTCTACCGTCAAATAATCCTGCTTTTGCTTTGCTGGCACATCGCCCGGCGGCCGACTCAGGCCCGGGACCCGACCTGACCGTGACCGCGGAGTTCTGGCATGCCACTGCGACCGTGCCTCCCGCATAGCCTTAGCCTTCGACGCCTCATGCATACCATACGTACTGTACGGTACTTGTGCACTTTTCGCGCGCCGGCTGTAACGCCGGCTGTAGCACACTGTCCGCATGGCAGTAGTGTGTACTGTCCAGTGACCATTGTACAGTACAGTACGCGCCGGCCAGGCCTCCTGCAGGCAAGTCGAGTAGCGGATGAGCTGATATCGAGGTCGGATCTCAGAGGTAAGTCGTCATAGCTTAGCCCCAGAAGGTCGCTTTGCCGAGGGGCCAGACCAACCAACCAGCTTGATGTCGTCGTATGATCGTAGACACGTCTATAGGGCGCGCAAACTGGACGAAAGAAGAAAAAAAAAACACCGCACCGTTCCAGGGTACGGCACAGCACTCCATACGTTGCGCTTCATACAGCCGTCCAGTCAGTTTGAATTACGTACGATACCGGGGATTTGAGCCGAAGATGTCCAAGGTGAAAACAAATTTCTGATCATGTTTAATGAGTATTTGTAGTTACTACACCCGAGTTCATACGTACTTGTACATCGAGAACGCAAGGTATCATGGAATAAGCTAGAATGACTGTTTACACTATGGTTTCGGCCGTATTCTGGTCTTTCTCTAAACAAGAAATCGGAGGAGGAACAGATGCCGGCTCCGTCGCGTCCTCGAATGATTTCTCGCGTGGGTGAAGGGCTATCCATATACCCAGGCATGCGACGGACAGCACGACGGCTACAGGAATGACGACAGGAAGAAATACCCTCGGGGGCAGACCGGAAAACGTCATCCAAAAACCCTGGATGGCAAAAAGGAGCAGTGCCCAGATGAAAGATGCATGCGGCAGGCTGTGAACGATGGCAGTCGGTTGGAAACCGTAGCTGGTATTGCGGGCATCCAGATACCCGGCCTTGATACGTATGGAGGTTAAGAAAGTTTGAGACGTTACGTGTCAGCATGCTCACCGCTGTGGCACTGTCCGTGCCGACAAGCTTTCGTTGCTCTTGAAAGAGGATGAATGATATGCCCAGGCCCAAGATGCAGATTAGCATGGATGAATTTGTCAAGGCAGGAGAGTGAGAAATTGGTGTCATGAGAAGATTGGCACTGCAAAATACCAAAATCAGCTTGATCGAGGCTCGAAGAAAGCTTGCTTACATTAGAAGTGCGAAAATCTTTTTTAATAGAACAGAAGGGTAAGCAAACATACTTCGGTAGGAGTGGTTGAGCTTACCCAGATCACGCTCTGCTTCAGGTCTTCAACAGTCTCGGAGACATATTTACGCCAGGTGGACGTGTAAGCGAGATCGTCTACCCAAAGGCCCTCGAGACGTGTCCTGCGCCCATTAGGCAGATCAAACAGCGCCTTCGAAATGGCTGCCAAGATCAAGTTTTGCTTTCTCTTTGGGGCGTCCAAGACAGATTGGCAGGAGGACATCCGGCAGTGATCTTCACCGAAATGAGTGAAGAAGCGGTGGTTTGCTACAGGAGAAAGGATCGTAAGGCATCCCAGGGTCCGTAGGTATGCGCTATTTACCAACTATCACCCACAACCTAGCGACGTAGGTTGTAACGTATGCATTTGGAGCGTGCTCTGCAGAGAACCAGCTAAATGAGGGCAAAGGAAGGCCTATTGAGCGGAACCCACCTTTACCGCGCTGAAGGATATCGATGAACCTTTCGTTCTCTTCACCCGTGTACGGGAAAGTCGGCACATCCGAGGTGAGAGCATCTAACAATGCCTGTTATTCTCATGCGCGTGAAGATATTTGACATTTTCTAACCCACCTGCACGGGCATGCAGAAGAAGATTTTGGAGCTCGTTCAAGGCCGTCATGGAATACCGGGAGGCGGTGTCGGGGAACATCTCGACATGGGTCCAGTAGTTCTCCTCCAGAGCGTATTCTGTCCGCGAATCTCAATCTACTTGAAGAGGCGAATGATGTACGAAACTCACGGAGATGGCCCTTTGAGCAAGAATCTGGAAGTCCAACGGTGATTGTATCTACCGCGTGCAACCAGAAAACGGTGCGATGACCGTGGTCGGCGAAGTAGTAGTAGCAATTGCCTAATTTCTGGTCGACTTCGATAAATAGATCCGAGGTGACCGGAACGTGGACATGGTTATCAGCAGCAAGACCGCGAATCATAGTCACCCAACCATCCAGCTGGTCAGAGACTCCTGGCTCGAGAACATGGGCCTCGGTAACGAATGTGATTCCCGCCTGCGCCTGATTATAAGCGTAGCGCTTTCCCTCTGGGTGAACAGATATCGTCCATCCTTGGGATTGGTAGGACGGCCTTGCGTAGGATGAGTCCCAAATATCTCACGAAACTATAGTAGAGATCCGGCGTACGCTGATCCAAAATTGGCCCCCAAGGGAATGGTCGTCGAGGAGATTTTCACTCTGAGGAAAGAAATCCTCGTTGGGACGTTGAGAGCGTGCGGGATAATCACTGGCTTACCGAATGTCACTCTGATACCTTGTCTCTCTAATGTTGGCAGGGAGGAGAGGAATCAAGTTGGCTTCGTTGGGATTGTAATCCAAGGTGCCGGAAACCATTGAAGACATGTATATAGGTGGTGTGAATCGGTGAGAGTCGGACTCGGGGACAGTGTTAATGCGGTTCGTCGTCCCCGTCTTTGACTTTATGTGAAAAAACTAACACAGCCAACAACCCAATTGTGGTCTTTTCGTGCGGTGTCAGATGGCGAGATTGCATAACGCCGAACAAGGCTGTGTATTAATATAGAAGTCATGAGACTGGCGGTGCCCAATGGATTGCCTGCTCCAATGTGGCATAGTTCTTAGTTTCATGAACAAAAAAACAATTTTTTTTGGTGCCTCCGTCACATCCTTAAAGCTGAACCAAAGTTGAGGCCAGACGGGCGAAGAGGTGCCGATCCGGGAGAATCGGGAAAATGAGTCAAGCGCCTGGAATTGCGGGACTACAGGACCGTGGGAGTGATCCCTTTCTCCGTGCGTCCTTGGACCATCACCGTAAGCGCCCGAGCTAGCACTAAAAACGAGGTCTCGCTTGGACCCGAAGCACTTCACCCCATTATCCCCCCCAAAGAAACCCACACCGCCGGCGCCATTGAAGCTGTGCAAAATGTCTTCATCGCATACATCCGATACATCTGTAGCAACTGGAAGTACCGCAAGGTACTGTATCCGTACTGTATCTCGAGATCTCACCCTGATCTGAGTCTGATCACGTTCGATCGCTCATAGCCCAGCGGCAGCGGCTCCTACATCCCCTCCGTAAGTCTTGGGCTCTCGGTTCTATTCCTCCAGCCTTTGAGCTTACCAAACCCAAGGGCCTCGTCTCATCCAGAGCAGTACGTTCACCACAACCCGCTCACATTGACCTGTCCGACTTAAGGGTCCTCGAGGCCGCCCCCTTTCCGCCCCAAGGGCCCGCCTTCTAGGCCTGCCGCGGGTACCAAGCCCCCCAAGGCAGCCTAGCCATGCGAGTGTACGAATGTTTTCATGCGTTGGGAACTTTCGTTATACACAGGAAACCGAGTATCACTTTTCACAGATCGCTGCCCGTTCGAAATTAGTATGAAAAATCCAGTAGCCTCGAATCCTTTGTACAGTACTTAGCTTTTGCCTGATGTCTCTTGTGCCTTGATCCGCCTATAACACAATGCAGGGTTCCAAGCGTGGTAGATATTAACACCGCCAGTCACACATGACCCCATAATCTGCAAAGTGTGCAAGAACTGTGGCTGTTACTGTAAAGGGTAACGAGACAGCCGTTTCTATATAGAAATCCATCAACGTGGATTTATTCCCACAGGGACAATGACGCCCTGGACGTCGGTCCCCAATTTACCCTTATTGGCTCTTGCGCCCACGCTGGGTTATAAGCTTCAGCCAAGTTACTGTAACGAGGTTGTCTATTACACCTGGCGTAGGCCTGAGCAAAGGCCTCGATTCCGAGTTAGCGTCTGAGCATATTTAAATGCACAGACCTTGCGCGCTGTTCTGACAGCTCTTTGAGCACAACACCAGAAGAAAACCAACTAGCTGTAGCATGCAGTCCACCACAGGCCAAGGCACGTAAGTAACCAAGCTACCAGCAAAGTAACTCTATTCTATATAATGTCAGCTGAGCTCCCGGTGGCAGTGATGGCGTCTTCGACGGAGACAAACCGGAGCAGCATAGGTGAAGAGGTTTTCCTTTCTCCGCGCCCCCGTTCTCCCGGTGGCACTACATGATGGCTCACTTGAAAGACTATTTTACGTAGTCAAACCGGAACCGGGTACATATTCGAATTTTGAGTGTGCGCCCAACGTTCTGACTTTGACAGCGAAACTTCTACAACTGATATCATGTCAAGCCACGCGGGGGAATCGGCCAACACGGGGTAAATCGCTTTTTATTGGCACCCCCTTGATTTTCGTCTGACCGCAGCTTTCGTAATTTCTAGTGCCGGTCAAAGCGCCAGTGCCAGTGCCAAAGGCGGCGCAACAACAAAGGACAGCGACGCCCGGTCTGACGCTGACACCGAGGGAGAGTCCGGCGGGTCAAGCTCTAGCGATGACGACCCTGATATCAAAGCGTACGGACTTTTTGGTTCTTTCTCCTTCACCACAATATTGGCACTGACATCCGGTCCCTTTTCAACACATCAAGCATGGAAAGGGAGTTGAGGCGATGGCAAGAACGAGGGGATCCCCGCTATCCTTCTCACGGGAAGCCCACCTCACAGAAACCGTCACGGCCCCCCGCGACCTCGGGCACAGGCTCGTCAAAACCACCTTCTCGTCCTGCTGCGGTGACGGCGAGCTCGCATACTACGGCAGGGTCCCGGAAAAGATGATGATGCGCTTTCTGCCGTGGCGCTGTGTGCAGGAGCGTTTTTCGCTTTCGGTGTAATCAGGGCTATGTCTGTGAAGCTTATGGATAATGTATCGTGTTGTTCGTAACACCACAGCGGGAATAACATGCAACAGAAACTTGAAGCACGTGTCACACGTAGAATAAACGGTTCTAGATATGGCTTGAAGTCCCGAACTCTAACTCTATCGTGGCGTCTAGTCAAAGAGTGTTCACTGTCGACATATTCCGGACTGTAGTGAGTGGCATATGCGCATGACATTTCAAGGATACTGTGCACGAATCATTTGAAGCGGCGAAACAACCATAACGCCGAGGGCGGGTAACTCACGGAAAGTACGTGCTTTCACAATCCCCCTTTCCCCGTTGTTGCTGGGTTCCAAGATGGTCTAAATACATTATGCGACGACGACGACGTCCAAGCAACATAAATACATGTCGAGAGGCTCGAGATAGTAAAGCACCCTAGCAACGGCACAATGAAGGATGCGGTCGTCCTGTGCGTGGAAAGGAAGTCGCTAGTAACGTCTTTGGAGGCAAGAGAGGATGGAAGCACAGTATCGGCAATGCTCATAGAAGACCGAGAGTAATAGCCGTCAGTCCAAGACTGAAGTCTCGGAGAACATTCCGACCGATCGGTTGGACGCCAGTGGAGATATACAGGCTGTTGCGATTGTACCTGTGCGGAAGTCGAGCACAAGTGTCCGCTCACTGCGCATCCTTTTGATTGGTGCGGTAGTGGCGGACGCGGCCACTGGCAGGAGCATGCGGCCGACTCGAATGACAATGTGACCTGATTTCTCTATCGGAAGGCAGCTGACAATCTGCGCAGATGCGAAAAAAAAAAAAACGACCTGGCTTACGCTCGTCAGATAGCCCCCGTTCAGATTCGAAAGGACCGCACAGGGGAAAGGGAGAGAGTTCACATCGACTGTGAGGCATCACTGTACGTGCATCATCGTCGACGGTCACGGTGACGTGACCAAATGAGGCCTAGTAAACCCTGCCACGAGACCGTATCCGGAGAACCAAACGGTACCAATTAGGCAAAAAGCCCCTTCATAAATGGAACGCCGATGACTTCATCGGGCCATATTTTCCCCATAAACGCGCAAGAGAAGGCAGTGGTGAAAGCATCGCGATAAATTACGTTCGTCATACACTGTCTGGTGCCTGACTACAGTAGCTCAGGCTGTGCATTCCTCTGGCTGTGCTAGACATGTCACGGTGCATAAAAAGAGAATCCGCGACCGTTTTTGTGCCACGCTTACCGTGCTCATAAAGAGACCCTAGTTATTACAGTAATAAGTAATGACGAAATCCAATGCGTACTAGTGTGTACCCGCTGGTCCCGGCGACATAATCTCCCAAGCCGCCGTCTATCTCTGAGTTACACTGTCAGGGATCCTTATCTTCTATGCAGGACGCTGGCATACCCCTGGCATTTCGTAGAAGTCTGGTCATCTTCTACATCATTCATCACCGTAAGATATAGAAGACCTTGAAGTTCATCACATCTTCCGTGGCGTCGATGTTGAGCTTTTTCACGTCACGAGCCCACAACTTCCCCATGCAACCATGCGAAAAGATTCCCATAAGCTCGTTACAAAACTACATGGGGAAGGCCGCAAGCTTTAAAAGCCGTTTGGGAGAGTGATCACAGATTCTTTTGTAGTGTTCTTCTCTTTGAACTCGGATTAAATAAGCCATCTGTGTTCCGAACTGCCTACGCCATCATTCAGGGTCACCGTCCAAGCACGATACCTGGGTTGTTTCATAACTGCCTCGTCCATCATACTAGTACGTGACCCCATCTATGCAGAAGTGTGGCTGGACGCTTTGGCTACTGCCGTCAAGGGCAGCGATACAGTACGTTTCTGTGTAGAACCAATGGACGTGGCTTTATTCTCTCAGAGGCGGTAACGTTATTCCCTTAATATAACCCCTGCACGCAGTGCTATAAGCTTCACACTCAGGCTGTTCCTGTAATCATCGCCGCATCCTAATCAAGTTTATCTACTTGGTGGATATCCCGGGCCGGGCTGTGACCCTGAGCGTGACCAGTGCAAAGGCCCCGAGTCCGAGTCAGTGTCGCTCGGAGTAGTGTTGAGGATATAAGCGAATCGATAGAGGTCCCTTTTTACCCTTATTTCGACTCCGAGTCAAGGTCTTTTCCCTCACAAGCCCCCATAGAAGCCATCTTCCTCTGCTATGTTGTCCAGTATTGATGACCCCTTAGAGCGAGGCACGTAAGTAACTGAGCCATCAGTAGTTTACTAGGCATCTGACAGCCAATCTGCCGGCAGGAGCAACGGTGGTGTGGGAGACAACTTGACGCAGGGGTAAGGGAACTTTCTTTTGCTCCCGTTCTCCCAGCGGCACCGCACAATTTCTAACTTATAGGCGCAGCCAAATCAGGTACAATTTACGAATGGTATTACACGGCGAACCCCGTGTTAACCCCGACACTTTCACAGTGAAATAACCTCGGCAACTGACATCGTGTCAGGTCAAGCGGCTGATTCGGTCAATACGGGGTAAAATTTCCCGATTTCTGGCACTTCTCCCCACTTTTTGTCTGACCGCAGCTATCTCGATTTTCAGTGCCGTTCCTGGCACCAGTGCCAATGCCAAAGGCGGCGCAGAAACGACGGGCAGCGATGCCCAGATCGACTCCGACTCCGACGGAGGGTCGGACGGCGAAGTCTCTAGTGATGATGACGACGACCCGGATATCGCTGCGTAAGTTTTTTATATTCCCTTTCCTCGTGCCAGCAAGATTGTCTCTGACACCTGATTCCTTTTCAACACTTCAAGCATGAAGGAGGAGCTGATGCGATACCGATCACGATCGCCAGGTAGCAGACCTCAGGCTTCTGCTGTCAGTGGGGGTGGGAAGGCAAGTTCCACTTCACAACGGCCCGCCCCACAACCCAACACATCGAACAAGAATCGTCCTTCCGCGGTGGCTTTGAGTTCGAGTACTACGGCGCATTCTAAGAGGAAGTGACGATGTGTTTCTTGCGTGGTGTTTGTGTGTACCACCTTTTTTCTTCTTACGTGATCTGCTGTAGTATTTGGGGACCATGTTTGTCAAGTTTGTGAATAACATATCACATCGTTCGCAGCACCATGGCAGTACTACTACATGACAGAAACTTAGAGCGCGTGTCAGTGTACTGTACAACAAGCTCTTCTAAACCTAGCGTGAATTCAAACTGCAACCGCATCCTGTCGCTCAGTCATTAAGTGTGCGCTCCTGACTTCGTCCGGAATGTGGGGTGTAGGACGTGCATAACGTAATCTGAAGGCACCGAGTGTGAAATGTTTGAGGCGTGCGAAAAGTCTATCACTCGAGCGCTTCAACACTACAAGGCTGTCGTGGCACAGTTCCCCATCCTCGCTAGACCGCCGAGAGACCACAATGCATCCTACAATCGTGCATGTCATCACGACCGACATCACAGAGATAAAGATACGTGTCGGTGTGTTCGAGATGGTGAAGCAAAGCAGCAACAGTGCAATGGAAAATATCACCATCCTACCCACCGCGGACGTGCGGGAAATACGGTAAATATGAGGTAGAAAACCTTGAGGGCGAGGAACAACGTACGACCACATAAGCAATGCCCACGGAAGACCGAGAACAATAGCCATCGGTTCAAGACCGTACTCTCTGTGAGTGCTTTGGTCGAGATATATAGACTAAAGCGGTTACTGGGATACATATGTCAAGCGTGACTATGCACTCACTGCGCCTGCTGGGTCTTCCTTCTCTCTGGTGCGGTTGTGGCGAACCAAGAGAAGACCAATCACAATGCTGGCTATGCTCGCTTCCATCGATAAAAAGCTGGCGATCTGGGCAGGAGATGTGAGAATAATCACTTGGCTCGCACTCGTTATAGGTGACCCGCTGAGATTAGAAAGCACCACCCCTGGGATAGCGAGAAAGCCCACGTTTGCTGTGAGCATCACCGTCGACTGTAGAGGTCACGTGAGGTCAAGAAACCTGGTCCAAGCGAATCAACATTACCCAGAGAATCACACCTTCCCATTCTTTTAATAGCCTCGACATGAAGCTCTTCCAAAGTGGCTCAATAATCAAATCATCCGTCCACAATCTCTCCATATCTCGCAGATGAACTTCCGGCGCAAAGAAAAGCAGCGGCGACAATAACGTGATGAACAACGTTCTCTCACGCTTTGGTTTGTCATACACTGTCTGGTCCTTGATTAGCCGTGCGTGCTTCTGACCATGGAAGTATAGGAACCTCCAATGTGCTAGAGATGCATGATTGACAAATGAGTATCCCCTGTTATCGCTTTCGTATCGGACACTTACCGAAGAATGAGAGTAGACGCGCTGAGAAAGAGAGGTAAGTAACGACAAAATCAGGTATGTGTTGTATACTGGCTAGTCGCAGCGGTATAATATTGTACACCACCATCTGCCTCTACGCTACAGAGTCAGTGATCGCTCTCTTTGCAGTTTACTGGCGTACCCTTGGCTTTTTGTATAAGGTCAATCATCTTATACATTGTATCATCATCGTATGGTAAAGTCGAAGACATTGACGTCATCATATCTGTAGTATGAATGTTAGGTCTTTTCATGGAAGACTAGCGATGACACAAGCTCACCCACGCAACCATGCGACAAAATTCCCGCAAGTTCATCATAGACAGGAAGTGGAAGACTGCGACCTTCGAAGACCACTGGAAAGAGTGACCAGTGGTTCCTAATAATCCACTATCGGTGCTTAGCATACCAATCTAGCAGAACAGTCAACGCGCCAATAAGAAGACTCTAACCGATGCTCTGCCCGTGAAATTAGGGGGACAGCGGGCGAATTGACGATGACAGGTGTAACACACTGATATGGGCGGGGGAACTGACCCCATATAGTTCAGATAACAAGTAAGTTGCGTCATAAGTCTCAAGCCAGAACAAGCATCGATTATCGTGGCAGGCGTAGTAATAAGACCACAGTATCCGTTCATCCTCTGTAGGCGTGATGTCTAGCACCAGGTCATAGTTGTTCGACGGTATGGTTAGTTGGTCGGCACGTAGAATTTTCTGCAAGTAGTGATAGAATTCTTCAATTTCGTCCCTCAACAAGGCGTCGTGCATGTCTGTGTCAGTAAATAACCTCTTAAATTGCACATTACTCAGGGCTGAGGGTTTCCAAGGTCACTGACACACGCACCCTCTCTGGATCGAAAAAATAGAGCGCACCATCCGGATGTGTAGCCGGCATCCAAGGATTACATTCAGAACTGCTCTGTTCCTCAAAGCTGAAGGGATCTCTATTAGATCCAGGGATATCGTCCAAGCTCAAACATACTATGGGAATGCCGTTGTTAATGGTTTCACTTGGTAGGATGACTCATAACGGGGTCTGCCAGCAGTCATTAGGGTGCAATAGTAATATAAGCATAATTCACTTGCATCGTAATCTCCTTCGAGTATCGGGGGACTTGATCAGAATGTATCATTTGCAAAAAACGACCTTCGGGCAGGTAGAACTCAGGCTCCGAGATCACGGAGGAAGCCGTAGGAGAAAGTTGGGGAGATTCTTCGTGTATTTCTGACGTGATAGGGACGGGGAACGGATAGGTAGTCCGACAGCCGCCTATAGCGGTTGGCAGGCTGGTGGAAGATGTAGTCGGGAGCGATTCTGTGGATGGGTTCTGGATCGCCACCACTATACTCGACGAAGACTGCCCCCTGCAACTTCCATGGTCAGTTGGTGGCTCGTCCATATATGGGGATGCAGATGGTGTTGCTATTATCGATTGTCTCGGAGCATGGTCGTAGAGGCTGACCGGTGCTGGAACAGCACTGCCAGCCACTACATATTCCCTAGAGACAGCTGAACCACCTAACACTGAGTGGGTAGTACTTGCCCGTGCGCAAAGAAACGAAGGTTCAGCTGGCTTGGGCTTCAAGTGAGACGCACCCTGGGCCGCTTCCGAGTCCTTGGGCCACGTGCGCAACCAAGCACTCGACTTCAAGTTGCGACCAAGGAGGGCTAAAAGCAACACCCAACGTCCCACAACGCGCTGGATGTAATCCCCTGTAAAACGTAATCTGCGAAGAAAAGAGAGGACACGGAGTACAGAATCCATGCAACGAGAGATGAACTCATGCAAAAGGTACTGCAATTCCTTGAAGGCCCAGGCCAGATAGCCGCCTCGTCACGTGTCTCTGACGAAGTTGGCAATCCTCTCGTAATGTCACTGGCAAGTGGCTCTGATTTTCCCCTGAGAAACCATAATCTGTGGTATGGTGGCCTGAGGATACCAGTGCCGCCAAGTTGTCGGCGCTTAACGACCAGATGGGTGTATATTTGAACTACCGAGGACCTCGTTATGGCACCGTTCCAGTGTGGTTCTTTGTCGTATGCCAGTGCACTGTACTGTACAATGTGCGTGATTAGAAAATGACCTTATTCGTTCCAAAATCCAACAGTATATTCCAGAAGCGGTTTCCCGACCTGCCTGGCGTTTTAGGAGACTGTGCTCAGCTGCAATACCGTATCAGCGAATCTGACCCCGAGCATCCGGGTCCGGCGGCGGGTCACGTCTTTTCAAGTTGTTGCAGGTTGTTTGTGCCTTCTTCCAGAATCAATCATAATACAGGGTTCCAGTCCAGACGTGTAAGACGTTGTGCTATGTGTGGAGACGGTCTTTTCTGCGTCATGCCTTCCATTGCGTCTGTTACCTTCGTGAGGTTAATAAAAAATGTGTCGCGTGTTTCGTAGCATCATGGTACTACAGTACATATATATGATAGAAGCCCGGAATACATGTCCCAGCGTACAACAAACTCTGCTAAATATGCCGTGAATACATAGAAATTTAAACTACAATCCCATCCTGCCGCTCAGTCATTGAGTGCGTGCTCCCATCATCATTCGGATCGTGGGGAGTGGGATGTGCATCGTGTAGTCTGAAGGTACGGTCCGCGAAATGTTTAAGGCGTGCTAAAACTCCATCGCGCGAGCGCTTCAATACTACAAGGCTGTCATGCCACAGTTCTATATCATCACTCGATCGCCAAGAGGTCAGAATGCACCCTACAACTAGGGGTGCCATCATGACAGACACCACAGAGACGAAGATACGTGTCGATATGTTCGAAATGCTGAAGCAGAACAGCAACAGTGCAATGAAAAATATCACCATCCTGTCAGTCGCGCCGGGGGAGGGGGGGAGGGGATCCAGTGAATGACCTGGAAATAGCGTCATAGAAGGGTAGGAACGACGTACGACCACATAAGTAATGCCCACGGAAGACTGAAAATAATAGCCATTGGTTCAAGGCCAAACAACCTGTGAGTACTTTGGTCGAGATATGTAGACTAAAGTGGTGTTACTGGGATATATATGTCAAGTGTGACTATGCACTCACTGCGCCTAATGGGTCTTCCTTCTGTTTGGTGCGGTTGTGACGAACCAAGAGAAGACCAATCACAATGCTTCCTACGCTAGCTTCGATCGACAGAGAACTGGCGATCTGGGAAGGAGATGTGAAGATAATCACTTGGCTCGCACTCATTATATTGGTCCCGCTAAGATTAGAAAGCACCACGCCTGGGATAGCGAGAAAGCCCACGTTTGCTGTGAGCATCACCGTCGACTGTAGGAGTCACATGAGGTTAAGGAAATATGGTCCAGGCGAATCATCATTACCCAGAGAATCACATCTTCCCATTCTCCTAATAGCTTCGTCATGAAGCTCTTCCAAATTGTCTCAATGATGACATCATCCGTCCACAATTTTTCCACATCTCGCAGATGAACCTCGGGCGCAAAGAAAAGCAGCGGCGACAATAACGTGATGAGCAACGTCCTCTCACGCTTTGGTTTGTTATACACTGTCTTGTCCCTGACTAGCCGTGCGTGCCTCTGACCATGGAAGTATACGAACCTCCAATGTGCTAGGGATGGATGATGAACAAATGAGTATCCCCTGTTATCACTCTCGTGTCGGACACTTACCAAAGAACGAGAGTAGACGCGCTGAGAAAGAGACCAGGTAAGTAATGACAAAATCGGATGTGTTGTGTACTGACTAGTCGCAGCGGTATAATATTGCACACCACCATCTGCCTCTGAGCTACAAAGTCAGTGATCGCTCTCTTTGCGGTTTACCGGCGTACCCTTGGCTTTTCGTACAAGGTTAATCATCTTATACATTGTATCATCATCGTATGGTAAAGTCGAAGACATTGACGTCATCGCATCTGTAGCATGGATGTTAGGTCTTTTCATGGAGGAGACACAAGCTTACCAACGCAACCATGCGATAAAATTCCCGCAAGTTCATCATAGACAGGAAGCGGAAGACTGCGACCTTCGAAGACCACTGGAAAGAGTGACCAGTGGTTCCTAACAATCCAATATCGGCGCTTAGCATACCAATCGAGCAAAACATAATCGACGCACCAATAAGAAGACTCTAACCGATGCTCTGCCCGTGAAATTAGGGGAACAGCGAGCGAGTTGAAGATGACAGGTGTAACGCACTGACATGGGCGGGCGAGCTGACCCCATTTACTTCAGATAACATGTGGCTTGCGTCATAAGTCTCAAGCCAGAACAGGCATCGATTATCGTGGCAGGCGTAGTAATAAGACCACTGTATCCGTCCATCCTCTGTAGGCATGATGTCTAGCACCAAGTCATAGTTGTTCGACGGTATGGTTAGTTGGTCGGCACGTAGAATTTTCTGCAAGTAGTGATAGAATTCTTCAATTTCGTCCCTCCGCAAGGGGTCGTGCATGTCTGTGTCGGTAAATAACCTCTTAAATCGCACATTAGTTTTGGCTGCGGATTTCCAAGGTCACTGACGCACGCACCCTCTCTGGATCGAAAAAATAGAGTGCACCATCCGGATGTGTAGCCGGCATCCAAGGGTTGTGGTCTTGCTGGGGCGAGCCTTGCTCAGAACCCCCGTGTTCTTCGAAGCTGAGGAGACATCTATTAGATCCAGGGATATCGTTCAAGCGCAAACATACTAAGGAAACACGATTGTTAACGGTTTCACGTAGTAGAATGTCTCGTCACGGGGTCTGCCTGCAGTCATTAGGGTGCAATGGCAATATAAGTATAATTCACTTGCATCGTAATCTCCTTCGAGTATCGGGGGACTTGATCGGAGTGTATCAACTGCAAAAAACGACCATCGGGCAGGAAGAAGTCCGAGATCACGGAGGAAGCCGTAGGAGAAGGTTGGGGTGATCCTTCGTGTATCTCCGGCGCGTTAGAGACGGGGGACGAATGGGCAGTTGGAGTACCTATGGCGAGTGGCTCATTTGTCAATGGCAGTGGACTCGAAGACGATGCAAGCGATTCTGTGGATGGATTCTCGATGTTCACAGCAACACTCCCCGAAGACCGCCTCCTGCGACTGCTATGATCAGTTGGGGGACTCAGCGGTTCATGCGTATGGGAGGACGGCGACGGCGGAAGTACTGAGCTGGTCGCAGGATCGATTACAACCGCAGGAGGTATATTTGTCGTGTCGATTTCGAGGTGAGGGAGCTGGTAGATTGGATGGGAGCGATTTATTGGGGAGGGTGGCCTCAACGGTCGCTCTCTTGACCGCGATGGGTCTGGACCACGTCCAAATTGTCGATAAGTCGCTCTGGGGTGTCGCGATGCTTGTCCGACTGGGCTTGACGCACGCAACGATTCCCGTGATCGTGTAAGGATTGAGAGCCTATCACTGGTGCGACTTTGGATGCTCAGATTCGTAGAGCTAGGATTAGCGGAGTGCCTGCCATCATAGGCGGACAGTTCATGATCTGCAGCGAGGCTAGTTTGGACTGGGGGAGTAAAGGTGCCTGATGGCGTTGCCATTGTCGTTTGCCTAGGAGCCTGGTCGTGGAGGCTCGGGACGCTCGCCGATGCAGGAACAGCACTGGCAGCCACAGCGTATTCCCTAAAGTCAGCTGAACTACCGAGCACTGAATATCCCCTCGTCCCTACAGAAGGAAACGAAGGTTCGGCTGGTCTGACCTTGCGAAACGTACACAGTTTTTTGTGCCACAAGTGCCATAGACCCAACCCACGACAAATGAAGGCTAAGAACGAGGCCCAATGCGCTGAGCAACGCTGGCTGTAACCCCTTAGAAAGCGGAATTTGCGCAGAAACTCGATAAGGATTTTGAGTACGGAAGCCATGTAAGAGGAGGCAGAAGGCCATGGCAGGGTTTTTCCTGTACGGCATCGTGTTGCCTCGTGACTTGGCCAAGGACAGTCAGTACTGTCCTTGACCCGGCGCACTGTATCCTTCAGCCAGTCACACCCTGTCACAGTCCAAAAAAGGCTTGAATTTAGACTCAGCCACGGCAGCCACTCGAGGAGTCGACGCTGTCACGGTGCCAACATTTCCTCAACAACGGCTAGACAGACATCGTAGATAAAAGTGCAAAGGAAATGATTATAAAACAAATAGTGGTGTGTAGTAGAAATTTGGTAGAACTTGTTAGTATGTTGAATTAGACGGGTCGTAGAATTGGAATGATACCGTTGGCCGCCGTCTGAGGGCACACCCCAGCAGAGAGCTTGAATACGCGAATCTCACTCAGTAGGATGAGCGTCACACGCTTCTTGATACCCTCGCGCTTGAGCGGATCCTTGCCTATGCGTTCGCCCTCCCCTGCGACATTGCATAGTTTGTCACCTGCGGCGATGTCGAGTGCGGTGCTCTTCAAGTTTCCATGGTCTTCAGGCTTCGCTGACCGCCTAGTACACCATTATCCAGGGTCCAAGCATGATACCCGGGTTTTTTCATAACTGCCTCGTTCATCAAACTAGTACGTGACCCCTTCAATGCAGAAGTGTGGCCGGACACTCTTGCTACTGCCGTCGAGGGCAGCGATACAGTACGTTTCTGTGTAGAACCAGTTGAATGGGTGTGGCTTTATTCTCGGCGGTAAAGTCATATAACCCCTACACGCAGTGTTATAAGCTTCAGCCAAATTCAAGTTATCGTTATCGCACTACACTCAGGCTCTTCCTGTAATTTTTTTTTTTTTTTTTTTTTTT
>QLOS01002233.1:10506-21607 GCA_003313725.1 Russula sp. MG48 | reverse complement strand
GTATTTGTCAGACTTAGTAAGCTGCTTAGTAAGAAAAACACCACTCTCTTTTAATATAGAGAACTAGCAGTTACCCGTGCTACGCCCGGGTTTCAAATCAGTTTATAGCAAGTGAATGTTCAAAAAGCGACTTGATTCCTCTAAGTTATCTAGTGTGCAGTTGTGTATGTAAAGGCTATTCTATGATCTGAAGAGGGAGCTAGAGGGTTGGCAGCAGGCGGGCGGTGCCCGCCCGCCCATCATCTGGTCCAGTTTTCTCTTATTGGTGTACCATTAGCACAGAGCTACATACACATGACAAATGACCATACCTGAGGGAGATGGAAATGCTGCAGTTGGTGGCTGACTGTCAGAGCAAGGGCAGTCACCACCTGAGGTAAGAAAGGTTGATGATATCTGAGCGAGGGCAGTTAGAGAGGTAAAAAAAAAACATGTCCCACATGTTTGCACGTGAGCGGTTGATGTTTTTTTTTTTTAATATCCATTAGTGTGCGCCTTGGGGTACAGAACCCTATGTAGCACTATACATGTCCGTGGATCTAATATAATCTGCTCCTCTGCAGTGATTTCTGCTGCCTATGAAACCTTCTCCCTTGCCTTATTATGGGCAATCGTGGCGTATCGTAGGGCTTCGGTGGAGTCGTGCGCGTAGCAATTCGCACAGGGGAAGTTGTGGTGGGATGCGTGTGTGACTGGCGGGCCTTGGGGCGTGTGTTGGCCTGCTCTATGCATCCGTTAGCTTCTTCCTCGTGTCGTCCGGTCCGATAGGCTTGGTGTCGCGGGGTGCCGGTCTTGCGCGTCCGCGGTCTACGGTACAGGGAGGGTGTTGGGGGGGGTCAGTGATTAACGTGATTTGACTTCACGGTGAGGGTGTCTGTCGGGTGTCTTTTTGCGTAGCGTGTTTACTGTGTGTTTACTTGACTCACCTTGTTTGAGAATCGGTGGGTGGCGTCGATGTAGTTGGCTAGAGGGATCACCGCTTTCTCGTTCGCAAGGAGTGCGGCAAGCGTTAGTTTTTCGTCGATTTTTCTTTTAAGGGACCATCTTTCATGTGCGTATCCGGGGCACTGCAGTAGGAAGTGTTTGACTGTCTCATTGGGGTTGCCGCAGGCTGGACATTGTCTTGGCGGCCCTTCGGAAGCGTGCGAGGTAGCTGTTCAGGGGGACATGATCGATCCTTAGCTGCGTGATTTTACTTGCGGAGCGCCATGAGAGCTTAGGGTTGCTGATCGCTTGTATGAATTTCCGTGACGGGGTTGAGCTGTCCATTGCGTGAATTCTTTTACCTCGTGGCGATTCACGCCATCGCTTCACCCAACTGGCCTTCAGCTTTTTACTGTGTTTTTGCTTCACAGCGGCTGTGCTCTTTGCTAAGGGTCAGCGCAGTATGGGAGGGAGGAGTGCTCTGTCCGAGGAGTGCCCTTTTGCCGCTTTTTTGGCTTCTGCGTCTGCTTCCTCATTACCCTGGATGCCGGAGTGGCCCGCTGTCCAACGCAGCGTGAGTGAGTATTTCGCTGTGTTTCGCTTCTTTCTTAGCTGCGACGCTGTAAGTAGAAAGCTGGCTGCGAGGTATTGCCCCAGGCTGGTTAGTTCAGTTTGCACTGCTTTTACCGCTGCCTGGTTGTCCGCTCCGATTAAACATGAAGCTCTACTTTTTGGGGACGATTTTATGAGTTGTAGTCCGAGGAGGAGACCGACTAACTCCGCCTTGTATACTGTGTGATCCTTGGCAGTGCCGAGATGGTAGTGTAGCACGCATTTAGGTTCACCTGGCTGGAGTATGATCACTGCGGCGCCCACTTGGCCGTTGTGCGCAGAGCCGTCAGTGTATACCTTTATTGTTTCTGTGGCGTGTTGGTCCATGTGTCTGGATGACTCTTTGTCCTGCGGGATGTTGATCCTAACTGGGGAGGAATTGGCTTTCGCTAGGTTCCTTGCGGTGGCCGGGATTTTTTCGATCTCTGTGGGGTTGAGATCGTATGCCTGCATGAGCGCGTGTAGCGGCGCGCGATGGCTTTTTATGTTTCGGCTGGTTACTTGCTTAGCGGGCTTGTGCAGAGGGTGCGTTGGGGGGAGGGAGGATATACACGTAGCTGCCTTTTGACACCATTTTTCGATTATGAGGTCTGCTGGGAGTAAGTTGGCATGTGCGTCTAGAGCATCGGTGGGGGAGGTGCGAAGTCCCCCTGAGATCGCGATGGCTGCCGCCCTTTGTAGTGTGGTCATGCCTTTTACCAGCTTTACTGAGCCTTGTCTGTGGGGGCCCGCCTCTGGGCCTCGGACCGGGGAGTACCAGATGTCTGCGCCGTAGAGGATTTTGGGGAGCGCTACGCTGATGTATAGTCGCCTGGTGTATTGCGGTGAGAGCCCCCAAGAGGCACGGGTTGCCCGCTTGATTTGCACTGCCCACTTTGAGCCTTTCTCGATGGTGTGTGCGTGGTGTGAGCAGTTGATGTGTCTGAGCGAGGGCAGTCACAAATTAGAGAGCTAAAAAAAAACATGTGACATATGCCTGCTGTTTGCACATGAGTGGTTGACGTGTCTGAGCAAAGCAAGGGCAGTTAGAGAGTAAGAACGCGTCGCGTTTGCACGTGAGCGGTTGTCTGCACGTGAGTGGAGACGTGTCGACCAATGAGAATGTGTCTTTGTCTAGACCACGTTATCCTTTATAGTATAGATAGATAGATAGATAGATAGATAGATAGATACTGAATGGGTATTCGTATAAAGAGATACAAGGACCAAGGTATGTAATGTGGAGCGACAGGATATGACTCATCTGTCACCATCGCCCCGCGCCTCAGTTGAGGGTTGCAAAATTTGGCCTTTATCTCATCTTCATACTCCTCTGATGTGCTCAGTAAAACGTCGCATCCTTAAGTTACCAGCACGCACCGCTTCGTTGAGGTCGTGTGCATCTGCACTGGCATTGGCCAGCGTGGCAAAGGTGGGCCCCACGGCATTGTGCCGGAATGATGAGTGAGATAACAGCATGCAGAGTAGCGAGGCGGATCTTGTACGTCTTCACAACCTACAAGCGACGTGAAGAATCAGAATGCAGGACATGTGGTGATGCACGATGATAGAGAAGGTTGGATGATACTGTATCGATGACAACCTCTGAGGGACTAGAACAGAACCAGAATGCCGCGGTGGTGTGACTTGGCCTGAGTTGAAGTTCCGACGCGTTTCACGGTAACCGTTGAACCGTGACCTGGCATCCTCTTGGTCCGAGTCATAGCTTCGTCACTCGTTGGCAGTAGGTAACTTACGTCTCCGTGAACAGCTACTTGTGGACACAAGTTAATCATCAAGATACAATTGTAAAGCGACAAGTCTCAAAGTGCGAATCAGACATGACATAGCTTACAATAAACCTTGACTGACTCGGGGTCCGAGCACAGATTCTGTCTGTCTGAAGAAGCATGTACAGTATTTGATGCGGGCCCAGCCCTTTTTCTTTCGAGAGTTCATACATCTCTCCACCTCTTTCGCGTTTGGTCTGAGAGAGTATCCATGAGCATAGCGTGGGATAATTTTAAGGGAAGAGGGACACAGGTAGGCCCGTAGTAAGAAGATATGGGAAGTAGATGCTGAAGTGGGAGCTTGTATTGGTGTTAGTTTGTCTTAGATGCGGTGGGAGAGTGTTTGTAGAGACCGCACACCGGTCAGCCTTTTAAATTCACGATCGCGTTTGGTATTGTTCCTGCTGTGGTGGTTTGCCTCAATTGTGGATGCCACCGTGACGGTGCCCAGTTTTTCTTTGACCATAATGGTCCGCGGTGCGTTTGCGAACCGCATAAGGTCGATATAAGTCACTACAAGTTGCCACTTTGTGGCAGGCTCGAATGTTGTTGTACAAATGCTTTTACTGTGGTCTTACTCTGTTGGTGTTGAACCATCATAATACATGAGGTCAGCCTTACTTTCGATAGTCTGTGGCCCCGAGTTAGTTCGTCGCGCTTCGTCCCCGAGTTATTTGTGAAAGTAAATGCATGAGGTGATTCAATAGACTTCAGAGCAAATCCTTTCCAAGTCATTCCTGGCAAGAATTGACAAAAATTGGACCTTCTCATAATTCCTACGGCACAGATACTTTTGCGATAGACATGATTTTTGGACAGAGTGTCCGAGTGTCGGACATGGATGTATATACTCCTAAAATAATTACAACAGGATCGAGTAAATTTTGCAGAAGTTTCCCTATGAGCGCCTCAAGGAACCCTAGAACGCTGCATACCCACTGGCACTGGCAGGAAGAAATTACGATGTCCTCTGTCGAAACGAGATTCCGGGACTTCATCATTTGTCATCTCGGCTTAATGCCCCGTGTCTATCGCAGCTCAGGCTGATGCTATACAAAGACTTCTTTCTTCTTCTCCATAGTATTGAAGACCAATACAAGGACTCGGATAGTCCCTGCTGGGAACTGTGTGTGCGTGGTCGCAGTGGCAGTGTGTGCGTACAATGGACCTCAGGTAAGGGCTTCGCGGCGGGCCGGCTTGCCGTGTGCCGTTTGTCGTGCAGTTTACCCGAGCCCCGCCGACCATAGCCAGCCGCGGAGCCTCTCGTAAACGTTAAATTTCAAGACGGCAGTGCACATTTGTTGGAATTTTTGTCTTCAGCAAGGCATCCAAAAATACTGGTGACAGCCTGAGCTATAATGCTCATCCGAGTCGGTCTTGTACTAGTATGATCCTTGTCCTGAGCGGCGAAGCAGATTGGGGAACTCAGGCTACCGACCTCGAGATGGTGAATCGTGATGTCGATCGTGAGACGAGAATGTCTTTCTCTATCATGATGGTTGTGCAATTATGGCACTCTGGCAACATATAATACTTCCCTGAGCATTTGAACTGGCCGCGATTGAGTTCCTCGTCTCTCATCTCATCCGGTCGAGTCCCCGAAGGTCAACTGTTGTGCGATGGTTGTCTCGTTTCTCGCCACCTTCTCGTGCCTTCTGCTCCTCATAGGTCCAGCTTGCGCACAAGTCAGTGCATCAAACTGCACAGACTCCAGTTTTGCCTGGGTGCGTCCCCTTTGATCCATGGTTTACTTATTCATGCGGTGACCATCCGTTTCGCCCCCAATCGACGGTGCTGTTAGTCGTATAACTCTCTTGGCCAAAGTCCGTGTCTTGTCGCAGCATACCTAGCGGCGGTGTGTCCCCATGAAAGTCAGTACATATCTCCACTGACCATCAAGCTTCGTCCACAATTTTATCAACCCATCCAGCTTCGTCCACAATTTTATCAACCCATCCAGCTTCGTCCACAATTTTATCAACCTATCCAGCTTCAAGTTATATAACCTTTCTATTTCCTTTTCCGAGTATACAAAATCTCAAGCCATACATTGGCACTGATACCCACAATGACACTTTATGCGAGTGTAATACTGTATCATACAACTTGTTCAGCGCGTGTGATGCGTGCCAGGGTCGCTCATGGGTTACGTGCGTCGATTCGTCCTCCGGGTGCCTGGAACGCTGAGTCCAACATATCAACATAAAATCAGATATTCTGCGTGGTCGTACAATTGCACCACATCAACACCTGCCGGAACGTAAGTTACAGGATATCTCTACTGGTCACTGCATCTCGGCCTACCTATCAGGTTCCCGGAACCCATCCCAGCGGGTACCCGAGTACCAAATTGGGCGTACCTCAACCCTGTTGTGAGCCCCTCTCTCTTCGTCACTTTTCCGGGCCAAAACAAGTTCCTTGCCCTTGTAGCCCGGTGACGGCTGGAATATTTCAGCGGCGCAGCTTGCAGGCGGTGCGTAGTTCCGCACACGAACACCACCTTTTAAAGTAATCTCACCTCTGTCGCAGATTCCCCTGAAGTTACGGGCACCACTTCCACTACCCCGACCTCGACCAGGGCCAGCCAGACCACCGTAACACCTACCTCCGCGTCGTCACCAAATTCACCATCGTCCTCCAAGGGCAGCCAGAACATAGGCTCAATCGCGGGAGGCGTCGTCTGTGGCGCTGTTGGAGCAGCCGTGATAGCAAGTGTCGTGGCGTGGTTCGTCATCCGAGGCCGGCGCGCGCGCTCCGCACCTTCTGGCAGCGATGTGCTGCAGACAACAGAGCCGTACCCATTATCCCGCGAAATACCGCCGAAGTTCTACGTCAGTCCTGTTTTTTTTTCGCGCATCACCGTAGAAGCGTACGAGAGTGACTGATCCGATCATTGTGGCTCCCTAGGATCCTTCGGATCCATCCACATACCCACCGCGCGTACCATCGCCGATAATCTACGCAACGGCCCCCACTGGCTCATACCGCGGCTCTTTGAACACGAATGCATCATACACCGGCCTACCCGAGGTCTGAGAGTTCAAATTCCCATTCCCCTTCTATTCTTTTTTCCTCTTCCATCTATCGGGAAATAAAACCCACTTCCAGCATGCTCTCCTCCAAATATTTTGGTAAAGGACGTTGTTTGATTTGCCGATTATTCTGGGCTGTTCTCTGTGGCGAACATGACTTGAACTTTTGAGGATAGTTTGCTATAGTGACACCTCGAGAATATGATAGATAGTACTCACGCAATTTTTTTGCATGACCGGTGTACTCAAGCATCATTACGCTGGGGTTGTTTGTTTTAATACATCATATTTGGGGGATGATCGATGATCGATGATGTATAGTCCAGCGTCATCTAGGCGTGACGCTGGAGTGAAGGGTGGGCGAGGAGCGCGCGGAGAGTGGTTGTGCTGCTCTCGTACGTCCTCACAATCTAGGAGCGACGAAAGCGATCAGTAGAACGCAGGGACTACAGGTAGAAGAGTGGTGTCGTACCTGTATTTCTTCCGCAGCAGCTTCAACGCGCAGGAGGGTGCTTTGGAGAATCTCGAGCGACCCGATGCGCTGAGTGAGTAGTTCCTCAAGTTGTTTGTGAGAGCGAAGGTACGAGAGAGTGAGCGACTTCTGTTGTTGGCGGATGGCAGCCGTTGCTTTCGTCTTACAACTAGGAACAAAGTCGTTAGATATTGTTGACCGCTCAGTGGGGATAGAAGGGCGCATTTACGAGTCGATCTTGGAGGTGATGTCGTCTATCTGCGTTGAGAGATTCGCAACAGCTATTGTGAGCTCTAATACGCCATGATTGACTGGTGTGACTTCGAGTGCGCCTGAGCTGGCCTCAATTACCTGAGAGACAACGAGTGTCGCACCAAAACAGTTCTATGAGGATTGAGGACAGACCGATTGTTTGGTAATTACAGTCCGTCTGTCGTGTTCCAGGAACTTTATAAGGACGCGTATATCCTTATCAGATAGAGTGTCTCCGGGAAGAGCGGACGTGGCAAAAGTGGTACGGAATGAGTCGAAGCTGTACAGGGTGTCGGCGAGGTTCACACTTCGTGTGCGTTGTAAAGCGAGTACGGCGTCTGCCGCACGCCCAACGACACCAAATAGGACGTAATCGCCTCTGATACGTCTCCACCGTTCGGTGTCACTCTCGTCATCTGAACTGAAGATGTCGAGCTGGTGAAGAGCCAACCAGAATGGCTTGCCGAAAACAAATGCAGTGACTCGGTAAGGTAACCGAGTTCAGTCTTCGCTAGCAGGTATGTTGATCAGCTCCACTCCTCCATGTCCGCGCAGAAGGAACCACACACGATGACAGTACCCAAACAAATAGGCTTTCCAGTACCCTCATATCTCAGGCTTTCCAAGAGGCCTTGGTAGCCAGCCAGCCACGGGAAACTATGTCCTCCAGGGTGTAGCACCACCAGGCAACGTTAGAGTTGTAAGTTGTTGAATTCGAGTGTTTGAATCTAGATATGTTTGAATATAGCGACTGAATGCGTAGGATATGCAGGCCATTGTAAGATGGGAGGGATGACAAGAGTGAGGAGGTCATTCAGTCATACAGTGGCGACGGCTTGGCGGGCCGGCTTCCCGTTTGCCGTTTGTCGTGCGGTTTGCCCGAGCCTCGACGATCCTGGTCATGAGACGCGGCCATCATGATGATCACAGCCAGCCGCGGAGCCTCTCGTACAAACGATAAATTTCAAGATGGCGGCGCACACCTGTTGGAATTTTTATCTTCAGCAAGTCTTTCCAAAAATACTGGGGACAGCTATAATTCTCATCGGTCTTGTGTCCTGAGCTGCGAATATACCACTGGCGGATTGGGGAACTACCGACCTCGAGATGGTGAATCATGATGATCGTGAAACGAGAGTGTTTTTCTCTGTGGCTGTGCGATGACGACACTCTGGCAATATATAATACTTCCATGTGCATATGAACTGGCCGCAGTCGAGTTCCCATCTCCCATCCCATCCGGTCTAGTTCCCGAAGGCCAACTGTTGCGCGATGGTTGTCTCGTTTTTCGTCACCTTCTCGTGCCTTCTGCTCCTCCGAGTTATAGGTCCAGCTTGCGCACAGGTCAGTGCACCAAACTGCACAGACTCCAGTTTTGCCTGGGTGTGTCCCCCTTGATCCATCGTTTACTTATGTGATGACCAGCCGTTTCGCCCCCCATCCACGGTGCTGTTAGTCGTTTAACTCGCTTTACCAAAATCCGTGTCTGGTCGCAGCACACCTAGCGGCGGTGTGTTACAATGGAGGTCAGTGCATATCTCCACTGACCATCAAGTTTCGTCCATAATTTCTCAACGTATCCAGCTTTTGCGATCTCCACACTGCTTCCACAACATTCATACACTGGCCCGAATGGTCCCGACAATGGCGATGTATGCAAGTGCAATACTGTATTATACAACTTGATCAGTGCGTGTGATGCGTGCCAGGGAAGCCCGTGGATTACGTGCGTCAATTTGTCCTGTATGCCTGGAACGCTGGGTCCAACATATCAACATAAAATCAGATATTCTGCGTGGTCGTACAATTGCACTACACGAGCACCTGCCGGAACGTAAGTTACAGGATATCTCTACTGGTCACTGCATCTCGGCCTACCTATCAGGTTCCCGGAACCCATCCCAGCGGATGCCCGAGTACCAAATTGGGCGTACCTCAACCCTGTTGTAGGTCCCTCTCTTCTCCACTTTTCCGGGCCAAAACAATTTCATTGCCCTTGTAGCTCGGTGACAGCTGGAATATTTCAACGGCGCAGCTTGCCGGCGGTGTGTAGTTCCGCATGCGAATACCATCTTTTAAAGTATTCTCACCTCTGTCGCAGATTCCCCTGAAGTTACGGGCAGCACTTCCACTATCCCGACCGCGACCAGGGCCAGCCAGACCACCGTAACACCTACCTCCGCGTCGTCGTCACCATCGTCCTCCAAGAGCAGCCAGAACACAGGCGCAATCGCGGGAGGCGTCGTCGGTGGCGCTATTGGAGCAGCCGTGATCGCAAGTGTCGTGGCGTGGTTCGTCATCCGCTGCCGGCGCGCCCGCTCCGCGCCCTCTGGTAGCGATGTAGCGCAGACAACAGAGCCGTACCCATCATCCCGCGAAATACCGCCGAAGTTCTACGTCAGTCCTGTTTATTCTTTTTTCGCGCATCACCGTAGAAGCATACGACTGATCCGATCATTGCGGCTCCCTAGGATCCTTCGGATCCATCCACGTACCCACCGCACGCACCATTACCGATGACCCACACAATGGTCCCCACTCGCCCATACCGCGACTCTTTGAGCGACCTGAACCCGAATGCATCATACACTGGCCTACCCGAGGTCTGAGAGCCCAAATTCCCTTTCCCCTTCTATTCTTTTTTTTCTTCCTCCATCTATCGGGAAATAAAACCCACTTCCAGCATGCTCTCCTCCAAATGTTTTGGTAAAAAAAAAACGTTTTTTGATTTGCCGATTATTCTGGACTGTCCTCTGTGGCGAACGTGACTTGAACCTTTGCGGATAGTTTGCTGACACCTCGAGAATATGATAGATAGTACTCACGCAATTTTTTTGCACGACCGGTGTACTTCAAGCGTCATTATGCTGGGGTTGTTTGTTTTACAGTAATACATCATCTCTGGGAACATTTGGGGGATGACCGATCATGTATAGCCCAACGTCATCTTCGTGTCTACTGATCAGTCGCAGGTATATGGATAGGATAAAGAAGTTACAGAGTGTCTCGGCTTCTCTCGGCTGGCACCTGCTTTTTCTCTGATGGTGTATGTTGGTGGGCCTCCAAAAGCCCTAGCATGGAAACGTTATCATAGTAACACGCTGGCAGTCAACGATTATGATAATGGATGTGAGCTCGGATCTGGGACAAAATAAACTTGCACTACACGATGGTAGATGCTGACTCGGAGTCATTGCGCTCGGTTTCTGGAAAAAACCGCGGCGCGTGACTGTTTTCAGTGAGTGTCAAGGTGACGTCAAGTTCCCAAAACTAGGAAACTCCAACTGCGTTGGTGTAGACCTTGCTTCTGCCAAATCGAACAGAAAATGGAAAATCTTGTGTTCCGATTCGAGAACGACGGCACGCAGAAGATGTGATCGCACCAGCAGAGGAAGCAGGTTTTTTTGCCGCTGAAATTCGTTCGTGGATCATCGATTCGGAAAAGCGAGCTCGAAACGCTGCGCCGCCGAAGGAGACCTCTGTCGCTTGTTAGGATGGAACACTCAAATGGTCGATAATATCCAGCGGCAAAATCATGTCAGCGTTCGAAACACGATCCCAGTTAGGAGGACCGTTTGACGAGGCCACAACCATCAACTTATTTGCATCATCTTCTGGTTCAGTTGAAAATGCAGGAGTTATACCCCTGCAAGCTGAAACCGACATGCCCTCAATTGATCCACGCGAGCTGAACGAGCGCCAGTACCGCGCGTACGAAATAATCACTAATCATCTAACCGAGACGTTAGCTGGCCGAAGCCCTCGATTATTACGCATGATTTTGTATGGTGAAGGGGGCACTTGAATGTCGCAAGCGCTGATGATGAGCCTGAGTAGGGGCCAAAAAACATTTGCTTGTTAAATGTGCTTACACAGGTGTGGCCGCTGCGTTGATAAGGGGGAAAACAACACACAGTCGCGATGTTGTCGAGTCGATGTCGAGGTCGAATGAGCGAGGAGACAAAGTCGAAATTGCAAGCTTTTTGGAAAGAGAAGGCATATCTCATCATTGATGAGTTTTCAATGATTTCGAAAAGTTT